>SRMA01025249.1:0-61612 GCA_007224835.1 Danionella cerebrum
AGGCTTTGTCAGTTGGATTTTGCAATGGCTCCATGCATAAAGGCAACATTCTATCTTTCTGGCTGTCTTTCTTAATAATTTAATGTATTTTAAATTGTTGTTACAGATTTGCATTTTGTATCAAAGCAAGAAGAAATGTGATTATTTTACAGCTTACAAATGTGAATACTGTTTTAAATGTGCAAAGAGTTTATGAAACTTATAAAATGTATAGACAAAACTGTCTTAATGATAGTAAAAACATTGTTGTTTTTGGTTATTGTTTGTATTGTAAAATTAAAAAAAATAACCAAAAGAACATTCACAAAGAAAATGCCAAACAATCTCAAAGAGGCACATTTCATAATTCAATTTCTCAAAAATGCCACAGTAATATTGCACCAAAATGTCTGAGTATGTAGTGTAGTAAGAGAAGAACACTACCTCAGTGGAATTTTGGACTAACCTTTTAATAATAGTTTTTTATGAATTTTTGAAAATGCCAAACATTCTCAAAGAGGCACATTCAATAATTCAATTTCTCCAAAATGCCACAGTAATATTGCACCAAAATATCTGAGTATGTAGTGTAGTAAGAGTAGAACACTACCACAGTAGAATTTTGGACTAACCTTTTATTTTTAATTTTTTATGAATTTTTAAAAATGCCAAATATTCTCAAAGTGGCACATTCAATAATTCAATTTCTCCAAAATGCCACAGTAATATTGCACCAAAATGTCTGAGTATGTAGTGTAGTAAGAGTAGAACACTACCTCAGTGGAATTTTGGACTAACCTTTTAATATTAATTTTTTATGAATTTTTGAAAATGCCAAACAATCTCAAAGAGGCACATTTCATAATTCAATTTCTCAAAAATGCCACAGTAATATTGCACCAAAATGTCTGAATATGTAGTGTAGTAAAAGTAAAACAAAAGACCATTAGAACTTTGGACTAACCTTTTAATATTAATTTTTTATGAATTTTTGAAAATGCCAAACATTCACAAAGAAAATGCCAAACAATCTCAAAGTGGCACATTTCATAATTCAATTTCTCAAAAATGCCACAGTAATATTGCACCAAAATGTCGGAGTAAGTAGTGTAGTAAGAGTAGAACACTACCACAGTGGAATTTTGGACTAACCTTTTTTTTTTTAAATTTTTATGAATTTTTGAAATGCCAAATATTCTCAAAGTGGCACATTTCATAATTCAAATTTTTCAAAATGCCACAGTAATATTGCACCAAAATGTCTGAGTATGTAGTGTAGTAAGAGTAGAACACTAGCACAGTAGAATTTTGGACTAACCTTTTATTTTTAATTATTTATGAATTTTTGAAAATGCCAAAATTCTCAAAGTGGCACATTCAATAATTCAATTTCTCCAAAATGCCACAGTAATATTGCACCAAAATGTCTGAGTATGTAGTGTAGTAAGAGTAGAACACTACTTCAGTAGAATTTTGGACTAACCTTTTAATATTATTTTTTTATGAATTTTGGAATATGCCAAACATTCACAAAGAAAATGCCAAACAATCTCAAAGAGGCACATTCAATAATTGAATAATTTTAAAAAATGCCACAGTAATATAGCACCAAAATGTCGGAGTAAGTAGTGTAGTAAGAGAAGAACACTACCACAGTAGAATTTTGGACTAACCTTTTATTTTTAATTATTTATGAATTTTTGAAAATGCCAAACATTCTCAAAGTGGCACATTTCATAATTCAAATTCTCCAAAATGCCACAGTAATATTGCACCAAAATGTCTGAGTATGTAGTGTAGTAAGAGTAGAACACCACCTAAGTGGAATTTTGGACTAACCTTTTAATAATAATTTTTTATGAATTTTTGAAAATGCCAAACATTCACAAAGAAAATGCCAAACAATCTCAAAGAGGCACATTTCATAATTCAATTTCTCAAAAATGCCACAGTATTATTGCACCAAAATGTCTGAGTATGTAGTGTAGTAAGAGTAAAACACTACCTCAGTGGAATTTTGGACTAACCTTTGAATATGAATTTTTTTTTGAATTTTTGAAAATACCAAAATTCTCAAAGTGGCACATTCAATAATTCAATTTCTCCAAAATGCCACAGTAATATTGCACTAAAATGTCTGAGTATGTAGTGTAGTGAGAGTAGAACACTACCTCAGTAGAATTTTGGACTAACCTTTTAATATTAATTTTTTATGAATTTTTGAAAATGCCAAACATTCACAAAGAAAATGCCAACAATCTCAAAGAGGCACATTTCATAATTCAATTTCTCCAAAATGCCACAGTAATATTGCACCAAAATGTCGGAGTAAGTAGTGTAGTAAGAATAGAACACTAACACGGTGGAATTTTTGACTAACCTTTTAATATAAATTTTTTTTATAAATTTCTGAATATGCCAAATATTCTCAAAGAGGCACATTCAATAATTCAATTTCTCCAAAATGCCACAGTAATATTGCACCAAAATGTCGGAGTAAGTAGTGTAGTAAGAATAGAACACTAACACGGTGGAATTTTTGACTAACCTTTTAATATAATTTTTTTAATAAATTTCTGAATATGCCAAATATTCTCTAAGAGGCACATTTCATAATGCAATTTCTCCAAAATGCCACAGTAATATTGCACCAAAATGTCTGACTATGTAGTGTAGTAAGAGTAAAACAAAAGCTCATTGGAATTTTGGACTAACATTTTAATATTAATTTTTTATGATTTTTTGAAAATGCCAAACATTCGCAAATCAAAATGCTGTGGGTTTCCCACTGCTTGTCAGTGCATTACCGTAATACACAACGTAAGTGCGAAACAAAAAAGATCGCTAGAACAAAGTGCGGTTGGCTTGACCGCGTGATAAAGAAACGCGGCTCACTTGACCGCAGTTCGAAGCCCCTTTGCTCTTTGTGGCTGAAGAGCAGCATAGCAACAGTGTCATTAATCAAGTGCATGCAATGTTTATACTCAATATATAAAACAAAACGTCACTTTACCTCTTTCTCTTCGATCAAGATATTCAGCTGCTTCGATCAACAGCTGCAGTTTCTCAATAGCCGTCATTGTAAGCAATAAAAATGGGTTTTAAAGAGTAAACGACAGCCCGGATCGGGTATAAATGAAAGGGGAAAAACAAGCCTTCGTTCCTTCACGGTTCTTCCTTTTCCAGCGTTTAAAAAAAAATCAACAAAAAAAATCAAACGAATTTACAAAAATGGTGTTAGGCAGTGAGGGAAACTTTAGAAACGTGGTACAAAAGATATGAGTAAAATGCTAATTGAACGAATGAACAGGCTGGTTTTCAAATGGAAGGATGACAAACCGAATAAAAATGTCCCTCAGCTGCCAAAAATAGTAACAGTTAGCTGGTCCTTTTCATAATAAACGAGGCATTGGTCTTTGAATGTTTAAACACAAAAAAGCCCTCGCAGGTTTGCGCACAATCTGGCAACTCTTCCTGGACGCATGTAAATGATAACACTCAGGAAGGTCTAAAGACTTTTATAGATGAGCTGTCAAACAGATAAGAGCCTTTAGCTTTAGTTTAGCTCGAAACTGACAGAAATCCGACAAATTTAGGCAAAAACGGAGGATTGACAGCTTGGTCAGATCGATCTGATAAGAGCGCTGGTTGCCAGATTGTATAGGTATCACAATGTAGTGGCAGCTGGTGATATTATTTTCAGAGCTTTGGTGCTGGTTGTTAGCTGGATCTGTTGGAACCAATTTTTAGATTTCGAGCGAGCTTGAAGACAAGATTATCTTGTGTAATAAAAAGCAAAAAACGCTGGAAAAGTGCGTTGAAAAATAGATTTGACTACAATACACGGCCTCAAAAAGTCCAAACAATCGCTGGTTTCGATATTTATAGGTGACAGACGGTATGGCTACTTAAATAAACAGCTCGTGCTACACGTGCAAAGCTGTGGCTATTTGCAAGCGAGAATAAAATAATCAAAAAATAGGACAAAAACACGCAGCCAGCGAAACCATAACGTCGTTGAGCCAGGCAGATGAGATGTTTGCTAGCTGCTGTCATGTTACTGTACGTCTGTGAGGGGCTCGGGGCACTCGGCGATTGGATTGGATAAACGAAATAGGAAGCGAGTCTCTCATTGGACATATCAGCTGTCAATCTAGCAAACTGTGCCAGGGGAAGGCCAATGGCGCGGCCGCATTTTATTTAGCTTGAAAATACGACTTCTGTATTGAGATTCTACAAGATAATAGTGCAACCAAGTAGCGAAATATACCCATTTTGAAAAAAAGAGCACAAACTATGCCTTAGTGTTTCGGCATTTGTTCCTGAGCAGAAATGGAACGTTATGCAAATAATGTATTGTTGTTATTCTGTGATTGGCTGGACGTCGGCGGACCTGCCGCACGTGATTGGACAGCTTTAGCATCGACCGCCTAACAGACACACCTCCCATGTACATGCTGTTGGTTAAAATGACAAATTTTGTACTCATTGTACCTATAATGTATCCATAACACTTACAATGCAATTTTAAAAACCCAATGTTACAATTCAATAACAAAGCAAAGCAAAACACACAAAGGGTTGAGATTTATTTAATTGAAACACATTGTCAGTAAACACATCAAAAGAAAAATTTACAATAATATAACAAGTGAATGCTAACTAATAAGAGGGTGATAACCAGCTGATGCAGAAATGTACATAAACTCCAATATATTTGCTTCAAAGCCATTAAAATCCCATCAGGCAATAAAATCCAAAGGTCTGTTGAATCCACCTTTCCTGTTCATGTATTGCCTGCAAGAGAAATATGATTACATCATTGATCTCCTTCCTGCAGCAAAACATTACATCACCCCCCACCAATGAGAGTTCTCGTCATTAGGCTGTGCAGCACCTGCAGAGGTGATTGGCCAAATTCGTAACTGTTGCTGGGTTATAAACGCCCTTAAATTACTTTTATCACAAGAAATGCAATGCATATTTGTAGAAAAGCATCAAACATCAAAAAGTTAGAAAAATAATATCATCATAAAACCTGGAAATGTGGAGATCGAGTCATAAATAGTTGTTTATTTAGAAAACTAATATGAAACACAGACCTGTATTTTCTTTTCTGGGAGACATTAACTGCAAATGCTTTAACAGATCCATCCCTTTTCTTTCCCTGTTGATTAGAAATGACATTCATGCATCACACGTTCAATTCAAATTATGAAAATATGCATATGAGAAAACTTGCAGCACCAGCACACAAATCTTTAATGTGAAGTTTTACATGGATTATAATGAGAACATTAACATTGCTTGGTCTCTAATGCGCGGGGCCACCTTGTGGCTTCTCAAGGAACAGCTTTGCCAGATTTTAGAACATTTTGTACTCTTCACCCTTGCTGAAAATCCTGGCTGTGTATACACCAGCACTCATGACAATTAGGCTTTAATTGCTAATTGTGCCTTTATTTCACATGATAGAATGGTAAACAAATGTGATTAAAAGGAGATTGGTTTGCTGGGAATGTCAAAATGTTTTTTCCTCAATTAATAAAAAAAATGTTGACTATTAAATTTGTGTAGTTGCATAGAAACCGCAGCGTTACGTTGAAGATAACTCTTAAAAACGGTTTTATGCTTGGGGTCATTGTCCTGCTGCAGAAAACATTTGAGGCCACTCTATGACTGCATTGGATGATGGAAAGTATAAACCTGTATTTCTCAACATTGAGAACAACATTATTCCTTAACAAATTTTCCAGCTCCATTTGAAGACATGCAGCTCTAAACGCTCAAGGAACCTCTGCCATGCTTGACTCATGCTGCAGATTCTCATTACGTAATCTCAGACTTCTCCAGACAGTAGATGGATGTACCTGGGTCTCACTGGTTTAAGAGGACAGCGTGTTTATTGATCACTTGCCGTCTTCTACAGGAATAAATGTCGTCAAACCCTTGCCGAAGTGTCCGTTCAACAAAGTGAACTCACCTTTGTGGTCTCGAATGAGCCAAAGCCCATTAGTTTCATCATTTCGATTTCCTCTTCTGTCTTTCCCTGCATGTCTTCAGCTACAAGACAAATGAATCAAGTATAAAAGGTCACAAACATGAATTTGAGCTGTTGTCACCAGTACAGATGAAAAGGCAATATGAAGCTTAACTTAATCTATGGTGTGACAAATTAAGAACATTTGTTCAGTGGAGAACAAAGATTACACCAACACACACTTACCATATTTTTTATTTTTAGAACTGTAAATAAATTCATATTCTTATTATTTGGCTTGGGTTTTGTTTGTCCTTCTCCCATTTCAAATAAAACAATTTTGGGTTGTTTTGAATTACAAATTTTAAAACAATGCTTTTCCTTTAACCCCTAGCCGGGCATAACATTGAGCTGCAAAATTCTGGATAAAATGAACATTGTTTAATTTAGGGAAAAAGTTTTTTTCTTTTTAAAACCTTAAATATTTACTTTTAAATATTAGATTATCAAATAACAGTAAACTTAGACATTTAATAGATTTAAACTTAAAACTATGTAATGACAAATAATGTAAACCAAAATGAACAACCGTAAAGTGATAAAAAAAACCATGACATTTTGTGTTCAACAAAGATTGCACTCTAATTGCACTTTAAATGATTAAATGTGTAGATCAACAAATATTTCTACAATAATTAAGGAACTTTATTTCTCCAAAATGGATTCATTATAGTGTGAAACACTGCAATAATAAAGTTTACATGTGTAGTTATGTGCCAATCATCACCTGATATCTGATGCACCTTCGGTGGTTTTTCCTTAACTTCCTTCCTGTCATCATCTCGCCTGTCCTTCTGCCGCTGTGGAGACAGAGACGAGGAGCGGTGTCGCCGTGGAGACCTGTGAAAGACACAAGCACAGAGCTGAAAAAAGGGTTAAGAAAAACAACACATAAACACAGTATTTGGGACCTTAACGCTGGTCACAACCCCAAGTGAGTTTGTGTCAGAAAACCTCCCATAATTTCATCTGTTTCCTACGTACAAAAACCTCCTGCTCCACATGCACAGCTGTAATCTGTATTTAAATGCTCATAAAAGTTCTAAATAATTAATTACATAAAATAATACAATGAATTATTCTAAACAGTTCTACTCCTCCCTTTAATTCACCCATTTTCTCCAGTCCATCCACTACCATCATTCAGCATCTCACCTGGATCTGCGTCTGTGGGGAGAGCGTGAGCGAGACCTTCTTCTCTCTCTTTCCCGGGATCTTTCACGCTCCCTGCGTCGTCTCTCACGATCTCGCGAAGTTGAGCGGGAACGTCGCCTTTCTGAACATAGCAGAATTTATTTTAAAAACACTATCAATAATATCAAAAATCTACAGATGCTAGTAATTTAAATATTATAAAATGCTAGAATTTATTTCATAGCTTCATTCAAAAAGTGAAAATAGCAAAAAAAAAAAAATACACCTTCATTCAATATAGACTGCTATATTTCAAGTGTTGTTTACATTTTAATTACTACTAATAAAAATATATTATTATAAATCTCAGAAATTAGAATATTGAGAAAGGGTTCAATATTGAAGACACACTGTGATGAGCTAATTATCTAACTGTAGTTCTGCAGAACAATGGGGAAGATGGCTGACTTGACAGTTTTTCAAAAGACGACCACTGGTACCTTGCACCAGGAAGGCAAGACCCAAAAGGTCTTTGTAAAAGAGGCTGCTGTTCACAGAGCTCTGTGTCCATGAATAACATGTACACATGATAATTGCAGCCGGGACAGAATTGTGAAACTAAACCCATAAGAAAATGGTATTCAGAAAGAGTCGATTGCAGTTGGAGGCATTAACCTCAAACAACTTTCCAGCTCACCTAACGATGCATTCACTACACCCACGTCAGGCAAGGTCCATAACACCAGCTAGGCAATAACAATACTTGAGGGAAATGGATTGATAACTTGACCAGAATGGCAAATCGGTATTTAGAATAGATTACAAATTTTACACGGAGAAGCAAAGATAAAAAAACACACCTCTCACTTATGTTAATAACAGTTTTCGGTTTTATAATAATGGTGTTTTCAGGTTAAATCTGAATTGCAAGCATTTGTTCGTATAAATGTGGTTTAAATACGTACAAAACACATATTTATTCTGTTTGAGTAATCTCTTTAAGCTTTAATCGAGGTTTAACGTGCAGATTTGCAAATTACAAATTTGAAACAAACAAAAGCTCATCTAACATAACTTAAATATAAATAAACAAAACGTGCAGCTGATTTGTTGTTAAAGCTAAATAAATATTACCACAAATAAATCCTAGATAGATATATTTATATGTATGACGCTGGACTTTAGTTTTTAAAGTTAAAATAAAAGAAAATAGTACAAAGATGGTATATTTAACTTTAGCTGTCGCGTTTATTTGTGATGCTAACATTAGCCGTTTCAACACATAAATAACGTTAAAAGCCTTCAAACCTCGTCGCGGCGGTGTACGGCTCCTGCTTCTCCCCATTGTTATATTCTATGAAAACAAAAGCTCAATGCTTCGAACAGCTCCTCCGCAAAGCAATAATTAGAAACAAACTTCAACGTTAAATCGCTTGTTGGTCACCATTTAATGTACGTCAAAAAAAGAAACCCGGAGCAACAAGCTTTAACACCTAGCGTTCCGTGCACATGGTTCCTACTTCAAAATTGTTCCGTCCGCCAGAATAAAGCGGGAAACACCAGAAAATTTAAACACAACGGTCAGGTTTAGTCAGTTAAAACACAAATATAATATGTATTTAGTTTTAACAGTGATAAAAATGCATATGCTTTAAACCAAAAAAAGCAGTGACACAAAAGTAAACAAACAAAAAAAACATAAAAGTAAAAACCAAAAGGTGTTAATATGGATGTGAACTTTAATGAGCGGTACATCCAATCCTAGCATTTTCATTCTAATATTGACATGGAATCAAGTTTAATATACAGACAAAAGCATTTAAATAACAGTGACTCATCATAAAAAATAATTACGAAAGCAAAGACGTTTCCTTAATAATTACAAAAGAAAATATCAACATTTAAAAACAAGTACAACGAATTCGTGCATTTAAAGTGTGGGTCTCGTTGCAGCAATAATACAAGATCTTGCTTATTTTGCCATTTCATTGTAAGTTATTTGCTAGCAATAGTGATGAATCAGTGAATGATCATTTTAGTCATTTTCCCTGCTGTTCAGAATGTGAGATGCAAGATGCAAAAAACAATCCAATGGAGCTAATGTTACAGATAAGCAATTCAATTGCACAATGATGTGATTACATGAAACTACATGTAAATAAATGGCAAAAAATTGGATTTTAAATTAAGTACATGTGATAAACAGGCATATTATGCCTGATACAATTTGCTAGTACACAGCCAGTACATGTAATAGATTATAACTATTAAGTTAATAAGTTAAATGTTATGTGTTTAAAGGCATAATGAGTAGGAATTTTAAAAATCGGAATACATATTCATGCTGATTTCAAGCTTATAACAGGGCAGTTATTAGGCTGTCACTTTTTTGGCCTGCAACTCTGGTCACCTTTGGTGCTTTTCCATTGCTATGATACACCTAGGTTCAGTGCACACTGCATTCTCACTCCTATTCCTCACCTCACTCCTCACTAAAGGCACCCTTTTCACAAGGTTCAATATCAAGCTGATCTGGGGCTAATTTCTGATTGGGCAGAGAAAATGTTGCATACTACTTGTTCAGGACATCTAGCTACAGTTACTAGTCCAATGTACAGTAGCTAGATGCTTCCCAAATACACAGATTGGAGTCGATTCGTTGCATTTTTAAAAGGGTATTCAGCATTGAGTTTGGGAAAAACATCAGTGTCTGCAGCAAACATCTGCAGGTAATCATGTACATGCTGGACGACAGTAGAGTAAAACACAGCAGTGACGGCACAACTAACTCAACCTCCAGAACTCAAAAACTTGGCCAATTCACCTTGGCCAGTATTTTCAAAAAATGCGTGGTCACATGAAAACGATGCAGCATTTTGTGTGGACGAACAGTGTAACTGTGCAGAAAAACACCCATTTTCCAAATTACCAACAACTGTACATGTGGACAGTGCCTAAATAGATACTAATATACAATGAAATTTTAAGATATTTGTACTGAATCAAGACTCTAGTACCACACAATGTAAAACCACCAATAAACAATGGTTTTGGCTTGTTTTGGAAATGTGACCTCTAGTGGTGAAAAAGTCGCATGATGTATATTTGAATCTAGGGGTAAATCTTGATATGTAATCACAATAAAACCCTAAAATCCCTGGATGAAAGCTGCAAACTAGTGAGCATGAAAAACCGTAAAAGCTTTGATTTTGACAAAATATGAAAAAAAATTACTGATCTTTATATTATAAGCTTATTATTTGCATGTGGTTTGCATGGAATCACATGTTTCAACTAAAGACTTGTTTAATTCTGTAACATGTCGTAAAGTACACTGTAATGAACAGTAAATTTTACAGTAACAAAAACAGCAGCTGTGATTAGCAATAGGTTCAGAAATGTATAGGTAACATGTTTATGTTGTTACAGAAATGGTACTGTATGGTACTAAGTGTGGTACTGTCTTTTTTTTAAAGCTTATATCTTACAAATAAAAAATAAATAATGTAATTTTATGACTCAATTTCTTAAAAAAAATGATAACGTTTGTCATTTTACAGGACCATATCATTATCTTACAGGTTTATACAATATTTACTGCAGAAATACAACTAAATGTACCATTAGATTAATATTTCTACAGTAATAACATCTTTATGAGAAACGAACACATTATATCTACCCAATAAAATTGAGGCAACAGATTACAAGAAACAAAAATACTATTTATTACATTTATAAACAGTTAAGATGGGATTAAAATGTTATAAATTTAAGGACCTGAGCATTAGCTGCTAATCAAATCATTAAACTATTTTTTATTAATTAAATACTCATAGATTTTCTAGCTATTCAGAGAATACGCTGCATTGATGAGGAACTTAATTCCCATTTTTAATTAAAGGTATTGAAGAGTAATTAAAGCTGCAGGCAGCAATCAAAGGGCACAAGCACCTCAGGAACAATCTTAAATTGTACAATCTTTATGCCTTAAGAAAAGACAGATGGAGATCGAAATTTGGAGATCGACAAAGTATGACATGAGCAAATTGGTCATTTTTAGAGGTTTCTGCAAAAGAACTGACTTCCTGACGATTTTTGGAAACGCAATCCATATGACTTATTTTTAAGTCTTCGTACCCTAGGCATGAGTGACGAATTTCATTCGCACACGACAAATTGTAAGTGCACTATAATCTGAATTTGCATTTTCACCAGTTCTGACGCAAGTATGAAATTCGTTGACTTTTTGAGCACGTTAAGACCATAAAAATAAATTAGCAGAAAGCCACAAAACAACTATTATTCGAGCAATTACAATCAGGTTCTATTGGATTTGTCAACAAAATAATTTTAGTTTATCATTAGTCCTACTGCACTAAACCTCATTTTCTTCTATTTATATTTTAAATATAAGGCTTTACTCTCCACTGTAAATTCTTCTTTTGCACATTTTGTGAAAACAATTGAATTTTTTACAGTACGTTACTGTTAAATTTACAGATTTTTTACGGTGTATGACATTATTCCATTATGTCTCGTGTAAATGTATGAATATGTTAATGAGCAACAATCAAAATCGAGAGGCATGAACAATCAATGCGTTTTCAATCCCACATTCGTTTTCTCTATGCATACACTAAGTGCAATAATCTTATAGCAAAGGGAAGGGTCACATTTTCGATGTGCATCAGTGAAGCGTCATTTTTCAAGTCATTGAACTCGTACGGGAGGTAAATGTATTTACGGCGTGAATGTGAAGCATCAGTGAAGAACGTGTCTGTACAACATCAAGCTTCTGCTTTCTCTTTCTGCTTCTTGCTTTTCTTGAGAAAACAGGGGGCCTTGAACTTCTTTTTCTTCTTAGATGGAGATTTGGATGGCGAGCCCTCGGGAGTGTTTCCTGCAGGCTTGTTGGGTGGGGCTGTAGGCGGGGCAGAGGGTGTGGTTTCTGTCGTATCGTTCGTGGAAAGTGCCTTCATTTGCTTCTCAAGCTCCTCCTCCTTCTCCTCCCCTTTATCGTTCTCAACAGCGGGCGTTCCATCTGTACGTTAATGCAATTTAAATGGAAATTAAATGAAACAAAACCGCAAAGCAAATCAAAAGGAAAGAAAAGCAAATGTTGTGTTAAGCAGATTTGTATAGTTTACAGCACAGAAGTCGTATTATGTGTGTATTTAGTTTTGTGTGTCACTCCACAACTTGCAAACAAGCAGAATTTCTTTGCGCATGCATCGCTTCCGATTAGCAGGGCTGCTCAAGTTACAGCAGGTTAATCATATGTAAAATATATAGTTACTGCCTTCACATTTTTCCTCATCAATCAATCTTCTAAACAGTCATCTTACAACAATGTTGAAGGTGTGATGGTGATTTCTCTATAAATCGCAAAAACCTTTGGACTTATGGAAAAAAAATTGGAAATTTGTAAAATGAATGAATGCATATTTATTAGTTGCCAATATGATCACAAGAATGAAATGAAGCCTACTTTAATTTTCATTAGAGGGGTATTCAATGAAGATGAGGATGGGGATGCAGAGCTCAGATACTGCATGTGTTCCAGGTGTGTTTTCACATGCAAGTATCCAGGCAGCACCGAGGCTCTCACCTGACGGCACAGGGGTGTCGTTCAGCTCCTCCTCAACACCTTTACACAACACCAGAATGAAGAGCAAGAGAGAAAACACAGATACAGCACAGGGAGACGTGAGGAGGAGGAAGTAGTGAGGTGTTACCAGTGTCAGGGAGGCTTTTTTCAGCGTAGAAATTCATGTGAAAGTGGAGATTTGTGTTTAATAATTAATGACTTTATGCTAAAATGCATCATTGCTTAAGAAAATGCGCAGGAGACGCCTCTGATGGAAAGATCAAGCTCAGGTCTGAGAGAAGTAGATGGAGTCACTGTATTAGAGCTCCGCCCCCTCTATCTCCACTCATTACACTAACAACTTCTGTCAATGGAAAGTATTCAGACACCCTTAAACTTTGCTAAAATGATTTCATTTAATTTTTACCCAAATAAAATACACCGCACCACACAATGAGGGAGAATATATTTATTTAAAACTGAGGCATCACATGCTCCTAAAAGCCTTTCCTGTGCCGCTCAGGTGTTATCAATTTCCTCTGATTTTCCTTGAGATGGTTCTACGTCTTCATCTGAGCTCAGCTGTGTTCTTTTCTACTGATTGGACTTGATTCGGAAAGCCACACACCTACTTATATAAGACCTTACAGCTCGCAGTGCTCAGAGCAGAAGAGAATTATGAGTTTGGCGACTTTTGTGATCCATCCAAGAGTTCACTGTCCTGCCAAACTGAGCTATCGAGGATCCCAAAGATCACTGTGGCTGAGATGGGAGAAAGTTGAAGAAATCAAGTATCACTGCAGCCCTCAACCAGTCAGGCTTTATGGGTGAGCGTCTCGACTGAAGCCTCTCCTCAGTGTAAGACACACTTTATAATCTCCTCCTTTATAAGGTTGAACGAGACAGTTCCCCTGGTGGCCTGATACTAAAAATGCGGCATAGCTACATGATTGGAGGAACTAGCTCTGATACAGTGGCCCCTCCTACTCCACACACCCCCATTTTGCCTTTCATCTCAGTGGCCCAATTCCAATTATTTCCTCTTCAAATGACGAATGGCATAAAGCGCTGATGCAACATCCATATTAACCTACTAATTAATTATGTTTTTGTTTTCCTAGAATCATGGGTAGGTTGAAGATTTGTCAGCAACATCCCCAACACTGTTGTGAGCTGCAACGGTGAACACACGGTATGTTCAGACACCGATGAAAAGAAATGACACCAGGACGAACATCAGTCTCACAGTTTTTGGAAAGACACTAAAATTCAACTTTAATTATTCATTTAAAGGCACAAACCAATGTATAACACACGTGTACTAAGGCGTCTTAATCAAAATGTCCTCTTAAAAAGTAGATTGTATGGATTAAGTGACTTCCAACTTAGATTATTCGTTTCAAAAATACATTTCATCACAATGAACATGAGCTCATTTATTTTTGTAAAATGCTGTACACTTAATAAATTAAAACGTTTTCTGTTGTAATAAAACAAAGCTGAAATGTAAATAAAAGAAGGGACTTCTTAAAATAAACTAGATATATTACTATCTCCATTAGTTAGCTTGAATTTTTTTATGTTTATAAAAAAAATCTAAATTTTCAGGACGAGATCCGTTCCCAGTTGAGTCACTTGTAAAATTGTGAAAACAGCGCCCCCTCTGTTCAAAACTCATATCGCGATTCCGTCAGGTCTTCTACTGAATTAAATCACATATCTGAACAGCAAATCATGGCTACATGACAGACAAATTGGTTTTGTTGAAGCCTGTGACTGGTTGACAGGCTGGTAATGGGGTTCCGGTGGTAACATTGATCCAGATGAATGCTAGAAATGAATGGGTCAGGGAAAGACATGCTGGGATTGAACAACAGGTTAGGAGACATGCAGTCATCTCGTACCATCTGGCAGGCCTTGTTGCTTGCGGTGGACTTCTTTGCGGTATTCCTCCAGTTCCTGATCCGTCAGTTCGTTGAAGGGATTTGGCATCTCTGGCTCTGGAGTGGCTGGAGGCTCCAATGCCTCAGGAGACTGAAAGAAAGAGCAGCCAGGTTCAAATATAATTTACTTTCACATTAATGGCTAGTTTTAAAAATGCACATCCTCAAATCGGCCAACGACCCAAAAATGAGCCGTTGTGATTCAATATCTTTGTGGTTGGTGAAAGTAAAGGATCACGGTTCAGTTTTTGTTTCATTCCAATTGTTGTACTTTGAGAGTTGCCATGCTTACAGACATGTTACGTTACTCAAGAAAAGTCCAGAACTCTTACCGGTGGACTGTTGTCTGTGATGACACTAGCCAACACTTGAGACTGAGGGCCAGCTGTTTTCATATCCTGACGATTCTGCTCTCTAATCTGAAAAATAATGATTTGTTCAATTAACTTCAAGTGCAAGACAAGTCCGAGTCTAAATATCTTCAAGGTGAATCCAATTACTTTCAAGTCTGAGACAAATCTGAGTCAAAATAAATTCAAGTCAGAGACAAGTCAGAGTCTAAATACTTTCAAGTTTGAATCCAGTTTCCCTCAAGTCAGAAACAAATCAGAGGCCAAATACCATCAATCCTCAGAAAAGTCAGAGCCAAATTACCTTCACGTCCGAGTCCAAATACTTTCAAGTCCAAGACAAGTCAGAGTTCCAATACCTTCAAGTTCAAGAGAAGTCCAAATTCAAATAATTTTAATTTCATGAAAAGTCAGTCCCAATAGAAGTTCGAGACGAGTCTGAGTCCAATTACCATCCTGTTTGAGTCTAATTATGTTCATAATAATAATAACCTTTAAGCCTGAGTCTAAATATCTTTAAGTCCAAGTTCAAACACTCAAACAATTGCAGTCTAAATACCTTCAAGTTCAAGAAAAGTCCAAATACTTTAAAGAACAATTTAGTCCAAGATCAAAAACCTTTAAGTATGGGACAAATCTGAGCCCTAACAACAAACTTGAGAACAACAATTATAGTTTAGAACAGAACTATTGGCCTGTAACGCTGGCATACTGGCCAATTTTGCGCTTTGATTTATGTCTATTAAGGCCTCCTAATAATCATTAAACTCTGATTGGCTGCATCACTCTGTCTTCTCTGTATCAATAACCAGCATGTGTTTTAAATTCTTGCACAGAAAGCCAGGAGGATGCTGCACTCTGGTGGTAGAGTAGGGGACACGCTCGGAAATATGCAAAGTGCTTTCAACGCCAACTGCCAAGGAGTAAAATTGCTAGATACATTCAGACTGTAATAACTCTGAATTTGTAAATGTCTAATTTGCAACACACAGGAAAAACGTATTTGTTTCGGACCTTATTTCTAGTCTCAAGCACTTCCTTTGGGTTGGTGAAGAGAGGAACAAACTGGTTTGGATTCTCGATTTTAATGGCTCGACCTCCCTGTGTAATTTCCTCCGATTTCTGCCACTGAAAGAGAAGAAAGAATGAATCTGTGTACCACACTCAAGGCACAGCCCAGGCTTCACACTTGCATTCAGAACAAACCATGCAGGTTCACTGGGAGAAGATGATAAAGCATCCTGGGTTTCCTGACTCAAACTCAGAAAGTCCACAATGGAAATAACTTAATGGTTAAATGTTATGGTCATGTCATTTTCTAGCATTAAGACGTAAATTGGCACAAATTGCCACCAGTAGAGGGCACTGCATGGACTGCACTGAGTTTATGACCATAATAAACGTCCTCTGCATTGCAGAGAAAGAGATGGAGGAGGAACATGAGAAAGCAAAACAGCAGTTCACTCAAAGAAATGTAACAAATACACCATTTGTCTATCAATAACCTCCATCCCATGATTCACAACCAGACATTTTTCTGAACCACCAAACATTCTCTGACTCAGTCAATAACAAGCATTATTCAGAGAAGACTACTTTTAAAAGGGTTTGTGGTTTCACAGACATACCTTGTACTTTTAATTGCATCTTATTAAAAAGTCTTCTTCAAAAAACTAGTTCAGTCAAAAGAAGCTAAAGAAATCGGAAATGTGAATTAAATTATGCAGGAAATGGTGTGTTTAAGCATCGTTTAACAAGGTGATGGCCAGTGACCAGCTTATCAGGATTTTCCTGTCTAGGATACTCTGGCTTCTGTTTTTATTTACTTTTTCTGTTTTCCAGATTATGGCTGGTGACCATCTGTTGGGGACCTCCATAATTCAGCAGGCCACATAGAGACGAAGGGACTAGCCCTAGTTTTAATTGGCTTGATCGACTGACACACTGGGCGTGCCTCTTTGGGTGGAGTAGAATTTGTGAATAAAAACGAGATGCTCTGTTTAAAAAAAGGTAAACCTTTGTTCCATCTACCAGCTGAATCTGTGACAGGTAAAGTTGGTTTAGCAATAACATCTGTTTTGCATTTCCAGGGGAAATGGTTTTACAGGATAATGTTTTGGGGCTTTAATGATCAGACATGACAGTATAGTGATAGGAAGAGATGGGGGGAGAGAGAGGAAATGTCGGGTTCGGGATTCAAACCCGAGGGCAAATGCTCCATGTCGGGTGCACTGTCCACTTTACCATGAGGGCTGCAGCCATGGAAAAATGTTTCCTGGATTTTGAAAAATGATGATCTGTAATTTTACTGTAGTGCTTGAGTGAATAAACTGTAAGTAAGTAACTAACACATTTATCAATGCTGTGTTGGTTGTTTTTCTATTATTAATACATTATTTTGCACATTTTAAACTCTGTTGTGCCCAAGGTAATGGCTTATTCCATCTGATTCACTTATTTATATTTCTAATTACTCAAATATTTGTTGCTCTTTGAAAATGACTACTTGTGAAACTATTTCTTTAAAACCTGGCTGAATCCAGTTTCTTATTGGCAGCTTCTTTTGATGCTTTCCGCTCCACCTTAAATGGTGCAGCAGTACTGGGATGTAATTCCTCATTTGTTTCAAGGTTTTCTATTAATTATTGATGCTTTTGAAAGGGAATTGTGTCGTTTAAGAAGCTGGACTCAGCCTTGCCTCTTTAAAAGCATTTTCCCATCGGTGTGTTGCTGGTCTGTGTGGGAGGAAGCCCAGCAAACATGAGACATACAAAAAACATTGTTATTTCACTTATTATTTTTCACATTGGCTGGGAGAGAGCTTGATCTGTATAAATATCCTATGTTCATGACAAGAGATAAATTCATGTGAGTAGCCCCGGCCACTTCTGGAAACTTATAATAATAATTCAAATCCTCAATGTAATAGTCTCCTCCAAAAAGTATAATACCTATACTCATGTAATAAAATACAGCTCATGGTTCCTTTAAGAAACCCACCCATGACTAAAACCGTATTTTCACTGGATTAGTAGTGTCTGGTATAGGACAGGGTCATAGTAAAACTACAGTGGGAATGATTTATTTTATTTTTTAAGGTATTCAAATTGAAAGTAAAAAAATAAAGTTTAAAAATCTGCAAAAATGCTTGCAAAATAAATTGCAAGCAGCAAAGCAAAATAACATGAATAGTTTCAAAGCCTTTGAGTTACTTTTTTCTAAATTAACAGAATGCTATTTATCTCCCTCGTTATTGTTGACAGTCGTAAAATAACTACAGACTTTGTTCCTTTTTCACTCTGTCATGATCGAGCCATTCATTTACAGCTTGATGCTGTTTTTGACTCCTGTATTTTTTGTAGTACACCACATAATGTTGCAGAGCAGCGACGTAGCAGAAAAAAATATTTAGTTCCCTTCTTTGGCAAACTAAAATGATAACATGTATATTACCAAAGAAACCCAAAGATTCGAAGGAACACTAGCCTTTTTGACATTGTCTGGTAATGTTGACCATTTTAGAAATTATTCAGCCATTCTTAAGATAAGCCTCGCATGGTGGCATTTCAGTTCCAAGTGATAAAAGGGTTCCATATTGAAGGGTGAGGTACCTTTAAATGTAGATCAGGTACCTCTTTTTAGAGTGAATTGGTGTAATTGTCAAGGAGCTTTTCTGGCAAAACATTGCGGAAGGATATGATGCAATCTAACTTCCAAATCAATGACAGTGTGGTGAAATCAGGGTAAATCAAGGCAATCTCCTCAAAAAAAATGTAAGAAATTGTTTTATATTAGGTGCGACTCAAACTTTCTCCCAGTAAACTCATACAAAAGCTTTTTAGACACAGCAACATAACCGTATTTATGACATATGTCTAACCATGGTGCGGTGACCCGGGCTGGCCTGGTCCTGGTTAATCTTCTGGTAGAGGTTGGGAGTGTTGAGCCACCGGGTCCTCTGCTGCTGTCTCTGAGCATGCGGGAGCAGGCGAGACTGTGATGGAACGCCGTCTTCATAAAAAGCCAAGGAAGTGGCTGTGGCCGGAACCTCCACCTCTCTCCGGGTCCGGGAGCGCTCCAGAAGCACGGGGAAGCGGTACGCGTATCCTGTACGGTAACCCTAAGAAGAGATGGGAAAAGGGAAGTCAGGTATAAATGTTTTTCAGTATCATAAGTGATGCACGCAAACTGTACAAACCAGATTGTCGAGTGTCCTCATGAGCGCTTCGAACTCGTGCTCCCCAAGCCTGCTTTTGTGCATGGGGCCGAAGGTGGATCCGGCCCAGCCCACAGTGCCTCTCGAGGCGGGCCGGTGAACGCTGCGGTCGAGTAGAATCAGGTTCTGTTCCCCTCCAGCGCTGCACATCGCTGCCACCTGATAAGACACGAGAGCCATGCAGTATCAATAGCTATAGAGTGTATGCACGTGACGCTAGCAAGCTTCATGCATTTGCCAATAAATCTAGAAGCTTCGTGCCAAGTGGAGTTGAAGCCTTCGAAACCTCCTTTTAGCTTCATTTTTAATATAGTCTGAGTTCTAGAGCCAAGCAATGAGAACTCAATGCGATTGGTTGAGCCATCCTATAGGGGCGGGGCTTAGGGTCCGGCAGAAGAAAATACGGTAGTTACAGCCTTTAAAAACACTACACAATCTTGTGAAGATGCCTTTCTGTGAGGCAACAAACAAATATTAATTCCACCTGCTTTAGATGAGCATAGTTCAAGCTGATAAATGGCCATGTTTTGAGTCCTTTGGGGAAAAAATTACTTTCATAAATTACCTTTAAAACGGTTTGTTGTGGCAATCATTTTTTGTACAACCACAGTTTTTTTTGCAAATATCTTTTTCATTCCATTACAAAATAAATCCACAACAAACCTGAAATTGTACAAAAAAATCAGAGTAGTCAATTGTCATTTATTACTGCAAAAATAAAAAGAAAAATTTATACAAGGTCAAAACAATGTGAATATTGTGCAAAAGTCATATCACAGTTATTGTACTTCCGAGAGGTATCCCTTGTTTTTACCACTAGATGGCAATGATGGCACAGATTTGGGGTATGAAAAACGAAACTGAAAGACGATTTGTTTTTTGCATTTTCTGACATTTTAATTTGAATTACCTTGCAAAGTATGTGTCGTATGTGTTGTAATGTTTGTTTGAATCCCCAATTATCACAGCTAATAACCTTTTAGAAACCTTTATTTCAAATCAAAATTAAACAATAGCTGGTGTGCGTCACTCCTACTTAATTCAAAACAGCCGGTGTGATTGGCACCAGTGCATGCAGAGACATCTGAGGGTTAAAAGTTATGCTTCTGTTTGTCTTGTAGGTCCGCGGAGATTCGTTTTGATATAAATATCAAAATGAGTAACTTTATCACAAGCTCTGCATATATTATATATCAAGTATCATCAAAAGTTTCCTAGATTTTGTAAAGAGATGCCTGTTATTTTTTTCTGTGTGAGCATGGCTACCTGTATTTGGCAGGCAGTCTGGATGTGATAGATTGTGTAAAAAGCTTCTTCTACAGTCTCTCCCAAAGCAACGATTCCATGGTTCCTCAAAACCAACACCTGAAAGACAAAGCAATACATGTAAATGCGTACATCACATCATCCATTTTTAATCATGACATTAGGACAGTAAAGGTGTCATAAACTAAACTAAACAAAACAAAGTTGTGATATTGTACAAAGTTGTTTTTTTTGTACAAAAAGCAATGTACTTTTTCAATGAGGTTTACTCTGCTTCAGCTTTTTTGCCAATTTAGTGTTATATGAAAGTTTAAAAACACCAAGAAAAAAGGCTATTTTTTTAATCCAATTCATGAAGCCTTCACCCAATAAAATGTGTGGCATATGATTTTAAATAAAAATTGAAACTGGAGGATTTAGACTAAGAGATGTTCTCTCTCACAAGTGGCTGTGCAGAAAACCACTGGCAAATTACAGCACTTGTATTTAGCCCGAAACTCAGGAAATTTATTTTTGTTATTTGTTGAATTACAACTCTTACCGGCATATCGCCATCTACTGTACAGAAGTGTGTAAAATGGCAGCAGATTATCTAGCGACATTAAAAAAATAAATTTTTTAATTTGTATAAATCTTTGTTTTGATTTTCATGGCATATGTTTCTGAAAATTGTGCGGTAAAAACACCCACAACACAAAATAACTTCACTGTGGTATGAAAGCATTTAGTCTAACATTTTAAAAAGATTTATAGTTGCTGGTCAACGCCTTAATAACTTTTTTTCAAAAGGAAGAAAGAGGGAGTCTCAACTTTTTTAGATTGCAATTTTGATGGAAAACAGATAGAACATTTCTGAATTTAGAAAAAACTTTATTGTTTTTTATAGTTTACTCCAGTTTTACCATAGTTAATATTGAGAAAATGGCAACACAGCAGGTAAAAATATAAAATAATGGTCTGGCTGGTCACAAAAGGGTTCATCTCAAAGGATGGCTTGTGTAATCTAACCTTGCATGTGGGACCAAGGCTCTTCTGCAGCTCCACTCTGTCCTCTTCCTCCTCCATCACTCCATTATAGTCATAATAGGCCACATCTCCAACAAGCAGAGCCTCATGGGACAGCGGGAGAAGGCCACATTTCATTGCTGAGACCTGCATCAAACATTAATGTTACTGAGCTGATGAGTGCAGGAGTAGTAAAAAATATGCACTACATATCAAACATTAGGTTTCCTGTGAAAGATTTGAAAGTGTGAATGTGTGCTTCTCTCATACGGCGGCAGTGGCCGGTGTGTGGAGGTGCAGTAGGCAGCGAGCGTCCGGTCGAGCCGAGTAAACAGCCGAGTGAAGACTGAACGCGGACACGTCCACAGCCAGAGAAGAGCTCCCTTTATCCACCAGCTCCCCGAGAATGTTCACCTTCACCTGAGAGATGGTGAGAGATTCATACATGGGCACTTTACAGAAGTGCTCATAACAGCTCCAATCATAGTTAGTGGGTGGGTGAAGCCATTTATTGTCAAACAACTGTGTTTCCTCTTTTTAAATAAAAAATCTGAACATTTGTAAAGTTATGAGAACAACTTTATGTGTTAAATGTTATGTATTATGGGTGTGTGAGATTGTTTAACTGTGAGTGTTGATCTACATTTAAAGGAATTTAATAGATTTGGTATCTTATATAAAAGTTATAGGAACAATGTATTTATGGGCAAGAATAAGATATACACTACAGTGCAAAAGTATCAGGCAGTGGTAAAAAAACAACAACTGTAAACACTGAATATAGAGAGTTATAGATTTGTGTGTCTCTCACCAGACTGGAGGCCGTCACTTCACCATAGGCCAGACCATCTGGCAGCACCAGAAAATGTTCTTGCTCTTTGCTAACTCGCATCTGCAGACACATGGAGTCGATATTTGCATATTTAAATGAGTGTAAAACTGCAACAACATAAGATGAAGCAATAATTATTTGTGCACATGAAACCGGAGGAGTTAGAACTATTTTGTGTCTCAGAGATTTGTTTCCTTGCACGAATGGGTGTGCCGTAAACGTAAAAATACATCATACAAAATAAAAATAATATAATCCAGATGGTTAATGTCTCAATGCCTGCACTCGAAATCAATCCACTCCCTCATATTGAGTTACAGAGCCGGACTCTCCAGGGTTACTTCGTGTACCTGGTTCCACTCCTTTTTCCTGTACTAATTGACCTCTGCTACTCTCTAGTGTTTTCCAATATTGCACATACATATGCTCATGTGCTCTTACTGTGAGGCAGGTGTTTGCCAGTTGTGCCCATCCATACAGATCCATCAGTCGGTGAACACTAGCCAGCTTACAACGCATCATCTTCTCCCCCTTTGCCATAGAGGCTGGCTCCCATCCCTGAAGGTCATTGATGGGTGTCACCATGGAAAACGCTGGAGAAAGAGGAAGAACGTAAATGTTGGTGCCTCATTAATATCTTCACAAAAGCTGCACAACAAATTTGTAATCACATACAGAAATATACAAGTGGAGGTGCATTCAATGTGCACAAAGCCGTAAGCTGTATGTTATTTTTGAATGCATGAAGATACATTAAATTGAGTTTAAATCACCACGTACTTAATAAAATCTTTGTGTTAATCATAGAAACACAAGGGAACTACTTGACAGTAAAATGACAAATGAAATCTCTGAGTGGCATTCAGAAACTAAACGAAACCTGATAAACTTAACTGCACGCTGCGTGTGGTTAGGCATAGTTCATTAATACTCGTTTATGGCTTAAATAATTATCTTCATAATGGGAATATTGATCATAACACGTGCATTTTAATATAAATACAATTCGCTGTGTGTTGTTAGCATTAGCAGGCTAATCAGTTCAGATGCTTGGCTAACATTTACAATGTTTCCACCGGGTTTTATTTATCCAAACACATAGTTGTTCCTGTAGAAACACATACTTTTAATGCCAAACATTCTATAAATAACGTGATCATTTCTTAATCGCAACGTTCTTATAAGGCACGCCGTGAATCACGTGACCGATCAAAGTAGCGCTAAATTATTGTTTTATTTTATTTAATTAATTAAATAATGGCAGTTTACAAATGTATAACATTTTGTGGAAATATTACATTTTACATTTTAATAAATGTTACTTGATACTCGAGTTCTATTAGAGTTTGAAATATAGTTTTCATGCAAACCCTTTCATGAGGAAGCGAGACATTCCCATTTAAACAGTTTTAAAAACAAACGTTGGCATTCAAATGACCAAATGAGATTTTTTTTTTTATTAAAACCCACTGAGAGGAGTATAAATCACATTGCAAGGCGTGGAAGTGTCTCTAGAGCAGGTTTTCAAGGTCTACGCACTGGGCTGTGTGACGGGCAGAGCTGCGGGAGATCCATGAGTGGCCATGAAGTCAGCGATCTGTCTGAGAGCCCAGAGGTTTGAAGAGCTTCCACCCTTCTTCATCTGCTCCTGGATCAACACATCGAGCTCCTCACGAAACGACTGCAACACAGACAGCTTTTCAAAGCAATGATGTAGAGCCGACATGATTAATAACCGATTAACTCTTCAGTAAAATAAAACAATCCTCTAGCAAAGTAGACTTCACGAAACCTCTCGCCTGCGTTTCTCTGAAACTTTATTTATTTAAAAATTTCATTGAAAGCTAGATTTATTTCAGACATGTAAGATCCAATGTTAAGAGTCAAAACTTCCAAAATTTTGGAATCCATAAAGATATATATTTTTATAACAAACGTGTCTCTGGGCAGAGGCTCCAATTCCAGAATTTGTGGTGAGACACATTTTAATGTTCCTAGGATTTTTTTCAACATGTTTTGCAGGGTTAGACTGCACAAACACTCTCTTAATGAGCAAACTGTCACTTATTCCTACAATATTTGTGCATATCAAACTTTTAAATTGATATGAAAGTTATAAAAACACATTTTTAGCTGAGACTGCTTACGGAGTTTGGATTAAATCGATTGAAATGTATGAGAAATTGTAGATTTTTTTGTGCATCATGTACTGCATCTTTTATTAACGTTGGATAACATATGGATATAGCAAATGTTGATCAAAAACATTGTTGAGCTGGATAGTTCGTCTAGCTGTTAAATCCTTATAACTAATAACTAAGCTTCTTATTCAGCTACTTTCTCTCTAATTGATTTAAATAACTTTTGGTAAGGGTCTTTTGGAAAGTTAAAAGGCATGAGCACAAATGTTTGACAATAAATGGCTTTACTCAACCACTAACTATGAGTGGGACAAGAGTCCCACTCATAGTTAGTCCCCCCCCCCCAAAAAAAAAAATCTGAAAATTTGCCACGGTGTGTAAACTTAAGAGCACAACTGTATTAATAACATGTATCTCAAATATAAAGTTCTGATGCTCTTTGCTGGATAGTCTGCGTCATAAACGAGAGATGAGATCCCAACGCTCATAAAAAAATACATTTGCTTATTATTTTAACAGCAATGTCTAATGTTACAACTGTAGAAACTACTGTATCACACAATAACCCTGCTCCTCCAACACCCTGTGCTGCAATCAAGCAAAGGAGGAACACATTACTGAAGAGAGAGAGAGAGAGAGCGAGAGAAAGTTCCCCTAATGAGACAAACTGTAACAGTCCGGGAGCACAAGAGATCATTCATTCATTTATTTATCTTCTAACTTTATAACCTGACTTCTTTTCCTGGTGCTGGTGCCTATCTCCAGCGCACATCGAGCGAGAGGCAGGGGTACACCCTGTACAGGTCACCAGTCCATCACAGGGCAACACATACATACACACCTAAGGGGAATTTAGATTTTTCAATGAACCTGCTGCATGTTTTTGGGATTGTGGAAGAAACCAAAGTACCTGGAGGAGCACGGGGAGAACATGCAAACTCCTTCCAGGAAGGTCACCGGTGAGCCTCGAACCGACAAACTTCTAACTGAAAGGCCACCGTGCCATCCCATAAGAGATCAAAGATGAAAATATTATTTCATGGATATCAGGGCATAATTTTTGTGGCTTCTCCGAACTTTGTCTCCAATTAAAATCTATGGTATATTAATATGGACGTTTGTCATCCAATCAAACACAGGAAGACTGTGCCACTATTCTAAAGACACCCAGTACATCACGGCAAGTGGAGAAGTAAGCAAGATTTTCATTAACAGAAGCATTTGCAATAAACTTTGAGATTGTTTGTAAAATATCTTGAACTTTGTAATGTAAAATAGACAACAATAAATCATTAAAACGTTTTTTTACACGGAATAACTACTGATTTGTGTCACACAGGAACTGCTTGTAACAGGCACACCTAAAATACAGTTGATTTCTTGGCCATTTTTCAGAAAATATGACACAAAATCTTTCTTCTACTCGTAGTTAGTGGATGGGTGAAGTTGTCAAACAGCTTTGTTTACTCTTATTAAATCATAATGACAACAGAAACTTTCAGTTGTGAAGGGGTTAACGCAGAAAGAACATTAGCGTTTTTTTTGCAAGAAAAAAAAATATTGTGCCTTTATAACCGCACTCTTTTAGTATCACATTAAAATTTGAACAGATTAAACTTAAACAAGGTTAACTCTTTCAGACCCTGCATCTATTTAAATGGACTTTCTCTCCTGTTGAAGCCTACTGTCCATTAATGCTTGTCATCCAATCTAACGGCAGGAAACTGTATGATGCAATCTGAGGAAATTTCAAGCGTAGCAGCACATCACATTCTTAAAGCAGCAGTTATTAGCATGTTAGCATGCAGTTTCACTCAATGCAAGTGTGTGTTGAGTGACCGCAAGCAGCTTGAAACTGTTAAAAAGCTTTAAATGAAATGTGTTAAATATGTTCGGAACATACTTAAACAGCAGGAGGAGTATCAGAGCTGCAGGGTCCAGTATGATCCAGAAACATAGAGAGAACCTCGTCCTCAAATTCAGTCCTTCATGCAACTACTCTCTGGGAGTTTTTTTTTGTTGTAAAAATTGTTTGTAAACTCTACGCTATCGGCTTTCTCCTCCCTCTCTCTCTTCTGCAGCTGTCAGTGGTGATTGAGGGCAGATTATGTATGAGCTGTGAGGATAATCGTATCTTCGGGAACCTAACGAGGGGGAAGGGGAGAGAGCGGAGGCTGGGATTGGTGGCAGGAGAATAAGAGGGAAAGTGATGCTAAAAATCTCACTCATTTCCTGAATTTCCACAAATGTGTCTTTCTTAAATCGTCCAAAACGAATGATGAAGTCGCATCTGAACCATACTTCAGACCTTCACTGCACAAAACACTCTCTTGACTTACCGGGCTCTGGAGGAGACTGGAAACCCTCTTCTTCAGACCACCAGGGGTCATTTCTCCCTCCGGACACTCGCCGTCCACCGGACTGTGCTGGGTGGGAGTCCCCTTCGGAGTGGGAGATCTACTCATCTTGTTTCCCCAGTGCGGGACAGACAGAGGAGAAGAAGGATAGGATGAAACTGGATGGACGACGGAAAGGATTGACACAACAGGACTGAGTGGGATTCCTGGAAAGAAGAACAGGAAAAAAGGAAAGAGGATATGCAAATTAGGAATTATGTTAATGACTTGTTCACCATATGTTAGAATCTTGTAATATTAGCATTTGTTACAAGTTTCCACTATTTCCTGAATTAATACATTGGGGCAACATTTTCTCCACTTTAAATTTGGCCGGCCACTTTATTAGGTACACCTGTCCAACTGCTCATTAATATGCAAATGTACAATCAGCCAATCACAGCAACTCACTGCGCATGTGAACATGGTCCAGGTGATCTGCTGCAGTTCAAACTGAGCGTCAGAATGGGGAAGAAAAGTGATTTAAGTGACTTTGAGCATGGTATGGTTGTTGCTGCTAGACGAGCTAGTCTGAGTATTTCAGAAAGTGCTGATCTACTGGGATTTTCACCGACAACTACGTATAGTTTTTACAGAGAATGGTCCAAAAAAGTGAAAATTATCAGTGAGGAGCAATTGCCCTGTTGTGAGAAAGGGCGTAAAAAACAAGGCATTGTAAACCTTTGTTATTGCATGTGAATTGAGTGAATATTTTTGCGTCTTTGAGGAATTTATTAATTTAATTAAAAATGGATGCATCGTGTTTTGAATTGGTTTTGTAGATTTGAATTGTGCTTTGCATTTATGAACTCAAATATAACAATTCGTTTGATATCGAACCCCTTTGTCTCCATGGAAAGCATTTTAAACAAAATCCACTGATGCAGCTTTGTTGCACATATAGATGCGTGTTTATTGCTTACAAACACACCGTCAAAAACACACCAGCGGCGCTGCAAAGAGGAGATAAGCATTTCTGCAAACCACACCCAGTTACGTGCGGCTTCAATAACCGCCCTCTGTATCTCGTGAGATCAGCAATGTGTGTGCAATGCATCTGGGAACGAATGCGACTGTGACAAATTCAACTCTGCTCTTCCTGGATTAGCAATTGTGTGGTGATTAAATTAAAAAGGCGTTAAAAGTGATTTTCTGGTTATTCGTTGGTATAATATGAAAATCTATACGCAGAGAATTGGTTCAGGTTTGCTTCATCATTTATTTATTTTGAGTTATTTTAAATTTCACAAAAAAATAAATCACTTTAAAATCAAAATTTAAATTCGAGATTCCATTTTGTTATGAAATACTCCAGCTCCGAGGTTAGCAACTCATATCCCGATGTAAGGATTTAATCCCAACTAAATAAAATGAAAGGATTATTTAGTAAAAGCTTATTTATATGTGATTTGTTTCTAACTCTGATGAAAAACATAGAAATATAAAATTTTAATTATTGTACTTATATTACACATTACTTAAATATAAATCTTTTCGAGGAAGGTTCAAATTATCACCCAATGATTTCATTAGATATTTACAATTAATGCATTACATAAATAAAAGAATAAACAATGTAAAATAATCGAAAGGCCACCAACTAATACAGAAAAATCCCTTATAAATGTGATGCATTGCAATATACTTATTAAACTCACATAAATAGAAATATAATAGAGAATAAACCTGACACATTATCACACTTATAGAAACTAGGAACTATATGAAATTAGTAAAAAAAAAAGTTAAGAAACCAAATGAAAATCTTATGATAAACCGCATTTTTTACTGTTTGCAGTTTTGAGCTGTCAATCACAATCTCAGCGACCAATAAGATGAGAGCAAACCATTTGTTAATCCCTGGCCAAAAATAGCCCCTATCCTCTTGTGTTCTTGTAGCTCCTCCCATCTGTTGGTCGGTAGCCTCTGATCTCTGTTTGTCTGTAGCTCCTCCCCCTGTTGATCTGTAGCTCTCAGCTCTGATGTGCAGAATTCTTGTAGTCCCTCCCCTCTGTTGTTCTGTAACTGCTCCCCTCTGTTAGTCTGTAGTGCGTCCCCTTAGGTGTTCTCGTAGCTCCTCCCCTCAGCTGTTCTGTAGCTCCTCCGCCCTTCTGTTCTGTAACCTTTCCCCTCTGTTTGTCTGTAGCTCCTCCCCCTGTTGATCTATAGCCCTTGGCTCTGATGTTCTGTAGCTCCTCCCCTCTGGTATATAGCCGCTCTAGCTGGCGACAGTGGGGGAGGGGAGTAAGGGGAATGGTAAAATTAGGCATTCTATAGAATGTCTAGATGGAAACTACGAGATACCAAAAGATGGAGTTAGGTGGAGCCCCAGGACCATTAATAGCCCATTTTAATGTGATGACTTTATACATTTATTAAAATTACTAAATTTGAGTTTAAAAACTCTAAGAAAAGTGTTTTTTTCCCCCTATGGGATTGAAATAGTAAAATGATTAAAATTTCAATCAATGAACACAATCTTCCAGATGTTTCACATACACAGCAGACACACAGCACTGCATTAATGGTGTCGATGTTTGGCGTCTGCCGGGCTCAGGTGCCCCGAGACCCCCGTTAGTAGCCCCTGTCTCCAGGGACACTCCATAATGAGCCGAGTCGTCGGGCCTTTAAATCCAGACGGCACACAAGGCTTATCCTGTTTCCGTTTCAAACTCTACAGCAGATCCATTCTGCAACCAGCCGCCTGCACTCGTGAGCAGTGATTTGTTTCGGATCTTTAAAGATGCTCAGAGCCCCAGCTTCTGCCAGGGGAGGGATGGGAGACATGTACGTGTGTCTGCTTCCCATCGACCCGTCTGAAAGAGAGCTTCCTGAGCATTTTCTACTCCGCAGAGAGAGCTTAACGCTGAGAGGAGAGTGAGAGAGAGGCTAAAGTATTTCAGGGAGATGCATGATGCTCCCAGTGATGCTGGTTTCACTTTAGAGATGCATCCAGTAATTCGATTAGTGTTTGATTTCTGGTTACACTGAACCCAGTGAACTTCGCCTGTGAAACAACATCTGCTTCGTAAACAGAAAATAGACATGCAGTTGATTAACAGCTCAAGTCCCTCAGACATCATCAGGCATTCTATAAAGCATCTCGATTCTAACGTGAAAGCAAGATGTTTCGATGCAAAAGCTTTGTGTTCAGGCGCAAGCGAGCTCTTGATAACCATGACAAACGATGGCTGAACACAGGGCCATCTGTGTTGTGTTTCTATTCTGAGGGAACAAATCTTTTGGCTTTTAAATGTGTTTTAACAGATTAGTTCTGCTATAAATCAGTGTGAATGGTGAGTTGTAATGTTCCCATGTTCTTCAAGGGCTCCTTGTTTAGATCGTCACTGTTCAGGTTTATTAATGAAAGTGTATTGTTAAGAGGTCTTGAACAGATTTTTTTCTTTTCTTTCATTTTGTTCTTAGAGCTCCAATAACCTCTCAGTTTATAAATACAAAAAAACCCCAAAATTTTTAGGAAATAACTACCAATTTGAGCCATTTTAAGACAAAAATAGAATCCTTATATTCCATAATTCAAGAATAGGTGGAGTTTTTGTCACTAACTGAAGAAAGTGACAAAACCGCATTAAAAGACAAAAAATATTGTCTTTTTCCTCTCCCCATAATCTTCTAAAAACAGAAATGTTCTAAATGTATCCCTCAAAATTTTGTAAAATGTAAAAAAGTACATCTAAACACACGTCTTCCATTGCTTTTGTTTTTGAGAGACAAGAAGACAAAACACAACCAAAACAAATATTCAAAACACACCAAACTATTTACACTAGACTAGTGCAATATATATATATATATATATATATATATATATATATATATATATATATATGCAGCAGTCACACACTCCTGACCATTAGATGGCGATATGCACATAAAGCCTCTGCAAAACAGTCCGAATTGAGTTTTGCATGAATCTTCCGATGGCTTCTCAGCAGGGTACACTTCAGGAAATATGAATACGTCAAGGAAATATTGATGCAATGACGCTCCCTGCCTGAAGATGGCGTTTGTGGTACAACAGATGCTCAAGGAAAACAGGAAAGAAGACGACGAAAGAAAAGAAATCAAAGAACGCTTCAAAGAAATCCTGGAAGTCGAGCAGTTTATTCTGTTGGTGGGTGATCACAGAAGGCTGTTTGGTAAAAATGTGGAGAAAATAAAGGTTTTGTGGCACAATATTTCTTTCTTGTATGAAAACGTTTTGAAAATGTGGGATGTCCTGTTCACGTCAATAAAAGAAGCAGCTTTCATTGGTCGTTCTTACAAAAAACAGATCCGATACGGCAGGGGTTGTACTAAAAACATCGTATCAAGCAAATATAAGTTTTAAAGGTAATTTATTAGTGCAAAGACTAAGACTCCTCCCCAGACTTCTAAGGGTTCACTCACATTATGATGCAGAGAGATGAGAACCTCTTTTCCTGAGCCATATTTAAATCCAGAAAACATAGCATTTTATGTTCTGTATTCTTGTTGTCCACTTAAAGCACTTGTGGAACACTAAAAAACATGCTCAGCTCAGGTGATCTGTGACAAAACAAGGGAGTTTATATTTATTTAATGTATAATAATGTATCTTTAAAGTGATAATTATCTTTAAACCTTCATTAAGGCTCCAGGGCCTTTTAGAAATATAAACACACCACTATGTAGCATATTATAGGACATATTTCCCTCGCACTGTTCAAACCCATCCATGCTCTCCCCAGCAGCACTGAGTGCTTATATCCATGTGCATCATAATTATAATATTGCTTTATTGTTGTGCTCATAATAATGACAGCCCAGCACTGCACGATCACAGTTATCTCGAAAATAATGAATCAGTGGCCTCCATTATTCCTCCATTCCCTCTTTCATGCACTATTGATCGAAATCCAATGCATTTTAACATCAGTTTAGAAAAACGAGGCGAGAGATGCTCACCTTACAACATCCTCCTCTTTGTCCTTTCCGTTTACAGAGATCTCCGAGGCAAAGGCTCGCAACAGCGTCGTGCGGCAAGCAGTCGCCAGCTATTCTCGTTTCCCAGGATAAAATGTGTTGTTTTGGTTTATTATTTCCCCTCAAGAGTTGTTTTTGCAGGTTTAATGCTGGCTGGACCAGCCCTCGACCACGCCTGCTCAGATTCAGCACCTCCTCGGGGTCGCCATCCTTCCTTCCTTTCTTCCACAGCCGACACGGATTGATGAAAGCAGCTTCGGTTTGCTTTCCGAAGGTCCAGGAAAGCACCGCGTGAGGAAATATTCGGGAAATCTATACGGTTTAACCTAGGTGAAGCATGGATTTAACATGGATTTATGCGGATGTGTACCACTGATGAGCGATGCAGATGCGGATTAGCAAACCACGGTCTTTGGCGCCATCTCGTGGTCAGAGTTTTATATTACAGAAACATGAAAAAAACTTTGAAACTCTTCTGTGAAAAACAGATACAAGGTAAATAGAGTCACTTATATGAAAAAAAGTTTTTATGTTTTTTGATCGCCACAAATAGTTATGATTAACGTCCTTTAACGTTGCCTATTCTTTACCAAACGTAATTCTACGAACGCAATATACTTCCGGCCACACGTCGATTTTGTAGCGCTGTTTCCTTCTTTTTAAGGAAAATTATTTATCCACCATTCAGCTCTTAAAATCAATTCATCTCTAAACTTAGACACATTTGTCATTAATTGTTCTTTATATGATGTGTCTATTTAATTTTTTTTATTTTATTCAAACACACTTTTACATAATCATAATAGTTTTTTCTTAAGAAAAAGAAAATAATTTAAATTCAAATGAAGACAATTTGCTAGTGGTGCACATATCAGGTAGTAAATAAAACGTATTTATAAATAACGCATTTTATTATTTACATAATCGATCTGTATAAATAATGATTAGGATATCTTTAATTATATTTAAAATACTTATTGGACCTTTTTCACTATGTTTTTTTTCTACTTAGGGGGCCTCACCCTGTTTTTGGATTTATCTTCAAGTACGGTAATCGTTGCTTTAGTGACCGTTTGTTGTTCCTATGTTCAGATTAAGTTTAATTTCGTTTGATTAATTATATACTTGAAGTAGTTGAAATTCCCTTCAATATATCTTGTTCTGCTTTTGGGGAATTAATTAAATGAATGCATTCCTCACAAAAAATATTAATGTTGCAAAGCTGAAAAACAGAGATGGAGAAGATGACAATTCAAGAGGGGAGTTTACCAGTAGCTAGGACTCCTGGGCTTACACTGCTGCCGGATGATCATAAATACAGAGTTTACAAAGAGTTAATGACGACAGGGAACTTTTCTGAATATTTCCATCAATCAAGGGTAACAAAAAAAGTGCAGCGGCTCTAATTCTAGCAGTTTGCGTGCTATAATTACACCAGCTGAGCACGGAAACAAAAACAGCTTGTTTTATTAAATATAGTAACCCAAGAAAATAAATGTTATTCATTAGAAACACTGACTGTTGTTATACACATAAGATTTTTAGACTTTGAGAACAAACCACAGAGGATTTTGTCCATTTTTACATATAAAAGAACACAACATGTACTACACTGAATTGTACTTTTTGTACATATATTTGTGAAAAAAAACTGTTTTTACAGTACAGTAAAACAAGGCCCCAGATTTCTACGCTTTAAATAAACATGTGAAATTTATTGCATGCTGTTTTTATGAGCCCAAGACTAAAACAAACGAATAAAGCTGCAGAACTTTAAGATAATTAACGATCATAGATCATGTTTTATTAATATGCATTCTAAAGGCCCCAAATCCACCTTGAACATCAGTTCATACATGTTGAGAAAACAAACTTTGTAAAAACTTAAACAATTACAATAAACAGACAATAAATTCATAAACACAAAGCAGCTGAAATCTCGAGTTCTTATACAGCTTTCATATATTAAATAAACAATAAATTATTCAGGTTTCCCCCATCAGTGGAGGATAATTCATGCAAGTTTAGTCAAGTATTTTTGACTAACGAATCAAAGTAATGCATTAATAAAGAAATACTAATGTGCACGCAGCAGGAGCGAGGTTGGCTTTATGAAGAGATGCCACTCGCCATCAATGTCTGTTCTGGGCTGACCTGAACGATGTACATGGGCACAACGCACTGAAACGCCATGTTGTTCAGGTCCATGTCATCACTGGATCCCGTCGGCATGGAAACCAGCGGTGCAGTGAAGCTCATGCCATTGGGAAGGAAGGGGTTGGCCATTGAATCCAGCGCCTGAAGAGAGAAGGTGTCCAGCGAGAAGAAGAGAGAACATTCAGGAGTGGAACCTCAAATCCTCAATATTAACTTTAGTTTAAACCTTAATTAACTTTAATTTAATCAAATTAAATAATCCCCCCTGTCTGCTTTCTGTCATGTATATTTATGCTCATAAGTTCACAAACCTTTTGCTTTCTTGGTTAATTTTCAGAAAATATGAATGATGTCCTAAAAGCATTTTTCTCACTCATCGCTAGTGATTTATTCTCTTTTCGTCTGTTATTCATTTGCCAACTTCCCTATTTTTTATGCAACAGGCTCCACCTCTGCACCATACTTTCACAAGAGGGAGCCACAATACAGAGAATATATTACAAATAAACCCTGCAAGAAAAGCCAAGAGTTCTCTCAAATTGTAAAGTTAAGGAGTTCTGCAGATCTCCAATCACATCTTTTTAAAAGTGTGTTTATTGACTGAGCACTGTGTACTTCCTCAGTTTTATTTCTTAAATATGTTTATAATCGTTTACAGATTTTAACTGATTTTCTTCTGTTTTACTAACCAGACTCCTAATTTAACCATATATACACGCACACACACCTAAAGTTTGATTTTTCTATTGAAATAATTTCCTTCCTTTAAAAGTGAATTTACAAACGAATAAACTTGAGCAAATAAAGCCATCGTGTGGAAAGATTTATAAATGAACAGAAAAGTCCCAGATGACAGCACACAATTATTATTGTAAAACAAACATTTAAGTAGGCATTAAATATTTCCACTTCATTATAACATTTTATCTCAAGAAAATCAGTCGGTGTCAAATAAAACATGTTATAAAAATAATAAAATAAAAAAAAATCTATGGCGGCATAGTGGTGCATAATCATATAGTGGCGCAGTGGGTAGCACTGTGGCCTTCCAGTTAGAAGGTTATTGGTTCGAGGCTCACCGGTGACCTTCCTGGAAGGAGTTTGCATGTTCTCCCTGTGCTTGCATGGGTTTCCTCCGGGTACTCCGGTTTCCCCCACAATCCCAAAAACATGCGGTTAGGTTAATTGACTAATCTAAATTCCCCTTAGGTGTGAATGTGTGAGTGAATGTTGCCCTGCAATGGATTGGCGACCTGTCCAAGCTGTACCCCTGCCTCTTGCCCAATGTGTGCTGGAGATAGGCACCGGCAGACCCCCGTGACCCCGAAAGGGAACAAGCGGGTATGAAAATGAATGAATGAAAAAAATCTATGTTAGACACAAATAGTTTTTCTACAACAAAAACGGCCAAGTAACTTTTAAATATTTTATTGGGGAAATGGACAGCTGTAAAATATTTTAACACACATAACGTGTAAGAAATATATTTTTTATGTCAAATAACTCACATCCTCCATGTTCCAGAGGTCAGAGCACTCGTCTCCCAAGCTCGAGTAGTTAAGTCCAGACTCCAGAAACACATCCGCAGTGGCATTGCCCTGAGGAACACATCACACGGCACCAACAGAGAGTGGTGCTGAGAACAAGCATTTGACTTCCACAGACAGTTTCAACAGTTAAGGATGGTGGTGGCAGTATCATGCTGTGGGGGTTGAAGTCAAGGGAAATATGCGAGTACAGGGATATCCTCCACAACAACCTTCTGCAACGTTCACCATCAATCTGACAGAACTGGAGACGAACGACAGAAAATCCAGGGGACAAGAACATGTGGCATCTTTCCCAAAAAGACTGATGGCTTTTTATGATTAAAAGCTGCTTCTATCATTTACTGAGCAAAAGGCTCCGAAAACTTTTACGTAATCTGCAAAAAATGTAAACAATTTCTTTGTTTTTGGGTTTAATGAAATTCTAGGGAGCTGCTTTGCATGAATAACTCAGTGCTGCTCATTTTTTCTCACAAGCACAGAGCTTCACAGAGCAGTGTAGAAGTGGAGGATTGCTGAGAGGCTTCTCAAAATAGTTCATTACGGTCTCTGGTGATCATAGTTAACGATCGGAGCACAATCAAACAGCTGCAGGTATTGTGGTCGTGAAAAAAAAGCATCACATAAAATGATGATGAATTATTGCAACCCGCAAACTTAAGCTTTTATTTATCGGTGAGATGGAAGGCAATAGTTTCGTATCATCGCATTTAGAACCGAATACAAAGGAGGAAAGGGTCACCATCTGAGATTACAACAAAAAGTAGAGATGCTTCTGTGATTGGAACGCAGAAAGTACTCTTCCTGAACCAAATGAAAAAAAAAACTCAATGAAGGAGAGATCCAGTGCTTTGCGTACGAATGAAACATGACTTTTTTTTGCAGATTTATCACATTACGTCAGTTTTTCCTGTATATTAACGGATCATGTGACGTTGCATCCTCTATGGAAAGTGCTGCAACACGCTTTGCTTTTAAAACAGGAAGTGCCAAAATCACCTGAAACTGAACTCTTTTACTGTTGCAAATAAAGCAAAAGGTCCAGGTCACAGTCTCCAGGAGACAGAAACCAGTTTAACCGCATCAAGAAACCTGTTCTGACCCTTTAAGAAACACCTCTGTGAAGATGAAGGAGGTGATTGACATCTTTATGTTGAACGCATCACTCACGGGGTCAGAGGTATGACTGAGAACCGCAGAGAGTAGCCGGATGTACTCGGTCGCAGCCTTCAGCATGTCCACTTTACTAGGCTTTCGGTCTCTGGGCATCACTGGCACGATCCGCCGGAGATACGAGAACATGCTGTTCAGGCTCCGCACCTGAACACATGAAACAATTCAGAAAACACATGGAATCGCATTCTGCTTGCTCTGAATGGGTCCATGCAGCTCCCCATCATTAAAAAAAACCTTTTCCAGAAGAGTCTGATGCTGCCTCCACAGCATCTTCCAGACAAAGGCCAGTAATGCAGTGAGAGATCATCACAGAATAATTACAGCGCTTGCATCCCTCACGTCATCAATGTTCTGCGGGGCTCATCAGATCATGCGTGAAAGTCAGCTATTCTCTCTAATTATACCTTAAGACCGTCATTGTGAAATCAGAAACATTTCGAGGGCTTGTTTTCCAATTTAAAAAGAACACAAAAGAATGTCGTAATTATGCACAAAGTACTTTAAAGCACTCGGAGACATCTTTTCATTCAATTTTCTCGTTCCATGATCATATGCTCCTAGTAAGGAAATGGAATTAGGGTCAAAGGGTTCTGCTGGTTCCCATCCCAGCTCTCACTGGGCACAAAGTACGGGAATCAGGCTTGGGGCACAAGTGCTAATCTACTTTACAGTTGTGCTCATATATGTTATATGTTTACACAAATTTTCCATTTTTCAGAAAAGATTATTAAAAAAAAGCATCGTTTCCATTCATAGTTAGTGGTTTATGAAGCCATTTATTGTCAAACACATGTGTTTACTCTTTTAAATCATAATGACAAATAAACTCTGTCCCTGGTGTAATTTCTACATTTAGATAATTTCTTTTTTATGCACTGACCAAGGCAGTGTGTTGGTTCTCTATGGTCTTGTCATCAGTTGGTTTCAGGGTAAAACTTTTCTGTAATTTCAACTATTTTTGGTCAGGCCCATTGATATTTATAGATTAACAACCTTCCAGAAGCCGACTGGATTCCCCATCTTTACAAAAAAACAACAATAATAATAATAATAATTAATAAACATTTAAAAATGAGTATAGCATTTTGGGTTGCACCATTTAGACAATTTTGCTCTTTTTCTCTCAACAATTGGTAAACAGGCATTTTCAGCTACAGGAGTCCACAGAGCAAATAAGTCTTTAAAAACTAGATCGCTTCAGTTTGTGCAAACTTTGATGGTGGCTTGTAAAAGTCCAAGTAATTTATGAGGTAAATGGAAGTAATCCAAAGTTCCGAATTGCCAATATATTGATATCAACCACTGTACGCTTTTATGTAGATCATTGAAAATTGATTGCTATGGTAAACAGTCTGGTTGCTATGGAGCGGTCAGTAACATTAAATAATGAATAAATAATGTTTCTGAGTTCTATAAATGAACCCTGATGTCTGTATCCTCAACGAAAACTGAGATAGAGTTCAGAATATTTGGTTGCTAGAGTAAACAACTCAGAAAAAAAGTAATTTTTTACCATGATTAACACAATCAAACCCAAATTTCTCTGAGATTTTTCATTTTGATGCCATCGTTTAATTTTAAATCAATGGTAAATATTTAACCCCTACTAGAGCCTGGGGGTCAAATACCTTTGCACAGTGCTTGGAAGGTTAAGTCAATGGAAAAAAATCCCAGCATTCTCATCGATTCCTTTAGTGGTACCAGTCTGAAAAGCTAAAGCAACCCGAGTCAAACGAGCTTGGGTGTCTTGGCAAAGTTTGGAACAGTCCATAGGAGGAAATGCCTTTATATTTTGTTTTATGCAGATTGTTTTTACATTTTATAAAGATATTCATATGCCAAGGAAAGAAAAGAAATGTGCGGCAAGATTTTAACCGATAAACAACATTAAAACGATAAGAAACATTAACTACTACAGAGAACAAAAAAAATAATGCTGAGTAAAGTCCATGTCCAAAAGTCACCATTTTAGTTGAATACACAAAGATTAATTTAGGGCTCAATTCAGACATGCTTCAGATTAACTGAAGACTCTTCGCCCTGCGGTTTGCCCAAAGTGGGCTATAAATAGGCAGCAAAATTGTATGATGGCTAACCAGCACTAAATGGGTAAAGAAATTGGATGGATTGTTCATCCACTATAATTTTATCAAGCCCTGCAGATAAATCTACAGAGTAATTTCCATAATTGCACCTGGCAATTACAGGGATGCTTCCATTAAAATGTACAAATGAATCAAAGAATAAATCTTGGTTATAAAAAGCAATGTTTCCATCCTTAAAAACCTTTAAACCGTCCATAAAATTTAGTCAATAGCCAGGCTTTCACAACAGGAAATAACTGAGTGGTTCAAAAAAAGAGAAAGAAAACTAAAGACTCCACAAAAACAGGTAGACATTCAACACGGTCAGGTTATAAAAATGAACCCACCTTCACATCAAACACAAGTTAATTAATGGAGAAAAGATATTATTCATTTTATTTATTATAGGGAATTAGCTCTGCAGCCAAAATATGCAGCTTAGTGGAAGGTAAATGCATTTTCATAAAAGAAGAAATAAAGCTTGGTAAAATTCTGTTACTTGGATAATATATGGTAGACATACACAATAAAATCAAGTTAATGTGTATATTGGTCGCAAATGACAGAATGCATTCAACTAGCGTAATTACCAAGTAAATGATCTATAGAATTAGAATCCACTTATTCAGATTCTTCTGATAATATGGCCAAATGTACACATTAGTTTTCCAAGGACTATTTTGTGTGTAACAGAAGGGAATTGCTTCGAGATTTCTCAGTGAAATAAACTTGATCAATTTGCGACAAACGTTAACTTTTAACGCTTTCTCCTCAATGACCGAAGGTCAAGCAGTAAATAGTTCAAGCACTGACCGATAGAGAGCAGCATTGCCCAGACTCTGGAAAAACTCACCCTCAACCTCTCCTTCGCGTTGGCGAGCTGCCGTCTTTTGACGGCTTTGTCCCTGTCCTCGGTATCAATGTACCGTCCGTCATCCAAACGGACGTATTTACCGATATTTACGTGAACGGGAAGCGAAGGTTCAAGGCCTTCTCTCAATAAAACATCTCCCATTAGCTCGCGCTCCGGGGCCGTCATGAGACTCACGAAGGCCTTGAACTTCCGGCCTTTTATTTCACCTGACATGATTACCCGAGGACTTGTTTTCAGAGTGCTTGCAGATACAATAAGTCGCTATATTGTTGAGTAACGATGATTTTTACTTTACACGTACTTTTATCGTGCTATATGGTGCCCGTTATTGGTTAAAACTTTGACCAATCCACTGAATGAAACCCTAATTCAAACGAATGGCACCTGTGCGTCAAACCCAAGCCCCACCCTCTAGGTCAAAAGGTGTGGAAGGGTGAGACCTATGATAAGGCAGGCGGTTTTAACATTTAATCATATATCCTGAGTCATAATTCTAACTACAGATATCTACAATTGTAATTTGACTGAACACAGTTCCTACACGGACCTCCAATGACATATATTTGTAGATATCTAGAAATTAGTTGTGACTTGCGGCAATTGTAAATAAAGATATCTCTAAATATACACAAAAATAAAGGGAACAAGTAAACAACACAGTGTATTACTAGGTGTAGAAGTAGTGTAGCCAAATTATGCTCCAGAAAGAGGATTTAAGTGTTGAGGAAGAGTTGGTTGTTGTCCCAGAGTGATCTGATCTGCAGATAAACTAGGATTTTCACCCACAACCATCTGTATGGTTTGCAAAGAATGGTCAGAAAGAGTGAAAATATCTATCAAGAGGCAAACATTCTGATGAAAGTGACATAGCAGATGTCACTGGAGAATGGGGGGCAGTTTAGCAAAGATAGCAAGTCGACTGTAACTCAAAATTATCTTAGGAACCCAGGTCTGCAGAATACCTTTACTGACTGCCAGATGCTGCTCCTTATAACTGGAAAAAGTGGGAATAGTTCACAAAGCAGCACAAACACATTGTCTGGTCTCAGGAGACTTAATTTCTGTTGAGAAATTGTGATTTTGGACCATCCTGCCTCAGCAGTTGCAGCTGCTAATAGTGTAATGCTGAAGGGGGCAAACACTTTGTACCAGCTGAGCATCCACAGAGTGTACCGACCATTTCCATTTCGTTATGGCCACAGTGAACCCATCTTCTGATCGATGCTTCCAGCAGGGTTGTGTCGCAACGCTCACATCAGATCAGAGTTCCTGAAAGCGCTACTACGTTTGCTCAAATGCCCTTCACAGTCACCAGATCTCAATCCATTAGAGCAGCTTTGGGATGTGGTGGAACGGGAGATTCACATCATGGATGTGCAGCTGACACATCTGCAGAAAATGCAAGATACTGTCCTGTTAATTGGAGTGGTGTTACTTTCCACCGGGTCACCGAGACTGAGCAAGACTGCATGGCAATAGAAAGACACAAATGCCTTGGATTCTGATGATCACATGCGTAAAGGCCTCTATGCACTGACACAAATTTTCAGTACAAAGTTTCGTGCGACAACGCATCTCGATTGAAAACCATTGGCGCCAACGGGGGGTGCTCGCATACCTGACAGAATGCCGAGTAGTGCCAACGAAAAACAGTTTCATAGTGCCATATCGGATCAGTCTTCGTAAGGAAAACGACCAATGAAAGCAGGCTTTGTTGATGATGTGAGTAGGAAGTCAAAGAGGCGTTCGGTGGCGCTCATCCAACATTTTCATAGCGATTTTTTTTACAGGAAACAGGAAAGAAATATCCACAAATCCTCTTTTTTTCCACATTTTTACCAAACAGCTCCCTGTGATCAGCTGCCATTAGTATGCACCGCTTGACAGCCAAGATTTTTCTGAATCCTCATTTTAAAAATGTGCGAATCGACTGCCAACTCAACAGTTTGGCCTTTAGAGGTTTTTTTAAACGTGCATGTGTAGACATTTTTTTTGTACACGGTTTGAGAAATATCTTAAAAAAAACCTGTGTGGTGTGGTTTGTGTGGACATGGCCTTAGTGTGATGATTGAGATGCCTCCCACTGGTAATAAAGGGCATTGCATGGTAGGTCTTGTCTAAAGAGTTGGATCCATAGACTGTAAAGAAATATGGAGAGCGTGACTGCTGTTTGGCAAAAATGAGGCCACCGCTGAGCTGTCTTGGGCGCTGCCATTGATGGGTGCACATGGTTTCTGGTTTCAGAGGTCCACCAGAATCGGTCGGCCCTTTTTTTGTCCCAGACTATAACCTGACTTGACTATGCATAATGACAGCGAGGAAGATGATTTTATAATTAAAATAATCAAATGGGTTTACTGCCCCTGACTCTCCATGAACACTTTCTGCCTTCTTGGACTCTCCTGAGCTCATTTTTGTGTCTCTTCTGGTTTTCACCGCTACTCGAGACATTGTGGCTTCCGCTATAGTTGTTGGCAACTTCCTGGTTAAAGGGGCGCCATTCTTTCGTACAGTTTTTTTTATCGTGTAAATAAGCAGTAGTTCATGATTCCCTGTCCCACTGTGGCAGATGTCATGTGGAAATCCTCCATGCAGATTAAATTCTTGGAGCTTCCAGCAGCTTATTTAATGCCTTCCTCAAAGAATTAATGCAGTTCTGATGTCAAAACCACATACTTCAAGTTGTACCCAATAAAGTGGCCAATAAAATGCATGGCATTTTTTCAAACAAACTCAACATTCTTGCCACCCCTTCAGATGCTCTGCAGTAGAGCTCCTGTACATACCATATACATACAATGTGCTCTAAAAGCTCTTGATTTCATCCGTGACAATTACAAAGCCAGAATGAATGCAGCAGATTATGTTTTCATACAAACCGCATCTCCTTTCACAGATGCGTTGCTGTTTCTTTTTGTTTTGTTCTTTTCTTTGAGCTGACATTAAATCATGATGCTTTCAATCTATAAACGGTCCTTTATTCAGCGAAACATGAATGAATTGTTCTCAAACGCTGTACAGTGTGTGTGTTCATGGTGATTGCAAACACACAGATGCGCTCTTTCAGAAGGATGAGTTCTGCTCTGCTGGAAACAAATTCATCACTTGCTTTCTTCGTCAGCCAATCCTCTAGGGCGAGCATCTTTCTGGTGAGACATTAGAGGGGCCTAAGTTCAGACGCTCTATGTTAAATCAGCTTCTTTCGTAGTCTTACAGGTGAAGCCTGCAAATAAAGCAGAGTCAACATCCTGCTCTGCTTCTCCGCTTTCCGGTTAAAGTCATAAAGCCACACCTAAGTGCCACACAACTCTATCAATGTCCTGCATCAGAAAAAGCAATGAATTATTCAATGACTACATGATGCGAGGGAATGATGGGAATGCAGATGAGTTGATATGTGGTAAAAAGATAAAAGGATGAACAAACAAATACATCAATAATTAATTAAAAGAATCCATTAATAAAAAACCTTTAAATAAATGAATGTATGAGTAAATAAATAAATACATACATCTTTTTATAAATAAATTATTTTTTACTTTAATAAAATAATAAATGTATACATTTGTTGATAAATACTTAAACCCACACATCTAAATTCATCTACTTATTTTTTCTTTTATTTATTCATATGCAAATTATAACTAACTGTTCTATTATAACAAAACGGTTCTAACTGCAGGATTGGTTGAATCAGAATCACTCTTTATGAACACAGAAATGAGAAATAAATTAAACAAATGCCGATGCGTTGAAAGACATTCATTGCAGTTAAAGCATTAATATATTTAAGCATTTATTTATTCATTGTATTCATGTATTTCTACATTTATTTCTTCAAATATTAATTTACACTTAAGTCATTTTTTTTACATTACTTTACAGAGGTATTGTGCACAACAAATTATATAAGAATACTGTATGTTTAAGACAGATTTACATTCATTTAATTTTAAGAATTATAAGAATTCATTTTATCATAATGGTTTTAAAACTTTTTTTAATGTTAATGAAACTGGCCTTTTTAATGGAACATTTGAACTTCCAAGAGTTTACATTGAAATACATCACTACTACAAAGCAAATAAAAAAAAAATAAATAATGAAACTTGCTAAGTCTTAAAAACGTTGCTTACAGATTGCCTCAGAGTCTGGGTGGTGGGTCCACACACCTTCTCGGAAGCCAATCAGCGCCAAGCATCTGGGTGACGTCAGACTACTCAAATTACTAGAATGAAGTGGGAGGAATCATCAGTGACATCACTTCGCATCATCTTCCCGGACAATATCGCAAGAAAGAGTTTGAGAAACTTGAAGATTATGAGCACGCGCTCAAAGTGACTTGCATTCAGTTTGGATCACCTTCAGCACAATTAAGAAGTTTTAAAGTCCTCAGACTCGCAGAAGAAATGATCGCTTCTCATTTACTCGCGTACTATTTCACCGAGCTCCATCATGACCACGTCCAGAAAGTAAGTAAAGTCACCGGCTTTAGCTAAAAAACCGGCTTTTCGACTTGTAGCGTGGTTTATTGGCTCAACGAAGCCATTTTCAAAGTGGAGCGAATTTTAAGGGACTTGAGCTGTTTGTTTAATTGTTTCTTTTATCTTTAAACCACTAACACGTGTGTCTGACAGTGAGGTCGGAGATCACCTGACACATGATGAGACCCTAACCCTGCGTTGAATAAACTAACTACCAAAACAACTGTAAAAAGTGAACTAACAAAGGTTTAACCGTGGTATTTGCTGTAAAACAGGTTATACCGGCTGTCACATTTTGTGACAATACTATTTGTGGTTCTTATGAAACACAGGTGATGTGTTATTAATTTATCAGCTTTTTATCATCATCTCTAGCATCTTGTTTTATAACAGTAGCCGCATGTTTGCCCCGGGCCATCCCCACATCGGTAGTTTCCGCGTTTCTAAACGATGTAATGTTCGCACGTACGTAGTATGGAAACTAGCTAACGTTAATCTCAACGGTTATAACCTTGAACATTAAATAGTGTATGTTTTCACTAATATTCGTTAATATGGCCGTTTTGCCTTCTTTGTGACACTATAAATGCTAATGATGACCAAAAACAAAAATAAAAATGTTTAAACGTACTTAATGATTTTTTTGGGGGGAACTTCCTGCCACGACGTTGCATTTAAAAAAGAGCGTTGCTCAGGTAACCCGAGACTCCCGCGCCCTGATGGTCACGTGCCACACTCACGCGCTTCCTGACTCACTTCCACTGTCAGAATCTTCTCTTTATTTGTCTTATTTATAAATCTTTATAAGCAGTCAAAATTTATTTGATTTAGTAAATGCAACATTAGAACAAAGAACGTACGTATATATTTGTTTTGAAGGCAAAAAAAGAAATATAAAGGACCAATCTGTTTTAAGGTGATGACTGTTAGAAGCAAAATGAATAATGAAAACCACAACATAAAATGCTGTACCTGTAATGGCTCCTGGCTCCTCAAAAGATTATCGGCTAAACTGAGGCTTTTTTTTGTGTGTGTGAGCATTATAAAGGCTTAATTTGTCAACTGCTGACACTGAAAACCTGAAATTAAACAAAACAAATTTCAAATACGAAGAGAACATACAGAATAATCTTGAAGGAAAATATATGATCTGGACTTGTGAATCACTTAACTTATAGTTAATAATGGGATCTGTACGTTTTCAAACACTAGTTCTCCCCATTATTCAGGTTTTTTTTTAAATGAATACATGATTTTACAAATGACACAGTATGTTGTGTATCATGTAGAACATAATAAAACAATAAAATTGTAAAAATAAAACAATATTAATGGGACAGCTACACAAACAGTGAAATGTGCATTTAATCATGCCACTTTTATATCTGCCACTTATACATTTAATGTCCATTTTCAGCAGCCCTTATATTCAAATGGCAATTATATATAGTCCATTTCATTACTTTATTTCAATACTGACCTTTATTTATGGTCGGAATGTCTAATGGACCTGAAAGTCTCCTCTTAAAGGTAGTCCAAGTGGCCGGCTGAGTTCTGAAGATCCCCAACAAACTGATCACAAACAAACAGTTAGTGCAGCAATAAAGTTAACTAGTATAGTTACCGTTGTTCTGACTCTAGCCTCAGTCCACTCCTTGTGAAGCTCTCCCAAATCCATGAATCTATTTTTCCTTACAATCTTTGAATACTGGGGTTAACACTAAACTCTATAGGACAATGTTTGGATACAATGGCTTAATCTTATTTCGTAAGCATATTTGAGTTCAAGCCGTAACACTGGTAAAAGCATTCAGTAATTAAAAGTTACTTTAAGCTGTTTAAATGCTTTCTGAGGGGAAAGTGTGAATAATTCTGAAGCATTCCAACTTTTGCCTTTTATATGCAACTGAATCCTGACTCCTTTGTCAAAGGGTTGTCTTTGTGGAACTGTCTGCACATAAAGAAAGATAAATGGCTTGATTTAGCTATGATTTCTTTTTATATCCATCACTGCTGACTGTCTGACCTTCCCACTGTTAGGATGAGCTTACACAATGGTCTCAAGATTTGCACAAATGGAAAACATTCTTTCTCTTAAAGAGTCCTTAGTTCTTCTGAATTGTTCATTCTGAAATCGTTGTGAAACTCTTTGAATTGCTGTGTGAATGTCGTGGTCCCCTCAAGGTGAAGCTTGACGCTTGTGTTGAAATAACCATGAGTTGAGTAGCTATTGATCCTTTGACTTTTAAAAAAAATAAGATTAAAAAAGATTTTTTTTCATGTCGCAGAGGGTTTGCAAAACTAGAGAATTACACATCAACATTTACTTCATCTCCCTAGAAAAAAATGAAATAGAGAAAAGGGCCCCTACTCAAAAAGTATTGAACAGCTGGCACCTGTTTTATTTCTGTCCAAGATTTTTTGTCTGTTTCTTTAAATCTGTTCATTGAAATTTTAGTTTCACTTGTAACACAGATACACGATGAACATACTTTCAAACTAGTGTTTAAGTGATTGTGACTGTGCACACGTTTTCACTTGCGTGTCACGCTGGGGTTGGTATATTCCCTTTCTGGTTGCTAAACTTGTAAATGTGTTTTCTAAAGTGGAAGAAATGTTTGGTAAAATTTCTAAAATGTAAATATTTTTTTTAACTTGTAGAACTTTTCACATGACATCAGTTTGTAATGAATGTCTGCGTTTTTGTATATTCAGTGGTGAATGCTCATTTTAAAAATAGCACAAATTGACTGTCACCCAAAGGTTTGGGTGAGTCTTTACATTTTTTCATGGTTGTTGAGTGTCTGTGTGGATGTAGTTTGTTTTTAAACGGACACGTGTAATTTCTTTTGTACACTGTGTAGGAAAAACCTGTTTTCAAAAAAACACCTGGGCATGTGTGGACAAGGCCGTAATGTTTCTGTGGATACAGCTTCTCCCATTGATTTGTAGATTTTTGAAAAAGGAATAAAAAAAGAGCAGATACATGTCAGCTGCACCTCATTCCTAAAGAGCTCCATGAATTGATCCATATTTGACCCTTAGCACAAAAAGTTATTGAGTTGAAAAGATCCAAAATTCTGCTATGATTACAAAGATGGCACCCATACCCCCATGTAACAAGTGAATGCTGTCCTATCCTCCTAATGTAATATAAAAAATGTGAGCTGTATGCAAGGCAACGATGCCATTTGTCAAAACAAAGATGCTTAATTCAGCTGTTTAAGGTTCAATAGAATGGAAAGAAACTTTTTTTTTCTTCATAAACTGCAAACTTATTGATGTCAAAAGTTGTTTCCAGGTGAATGAAGGTCTTCTGAAGACATGAGCCACTGAACCCGTCTCAAGTTGATTTGTTTCTTAGAATGAATCAGTTCAATTGTACATCCCCCAGTCACACCACCACTTCCTGTGAAAGCACTGAGAGAGAGAAAACCCAGTGAAAGGCACCCACAAGGCATTATAACGTTTGAGGAAAGTGCGGTCATATCCGAAGATTCTGTGCTGGCCTCTAATGACATCCGGAGCTTGTTTTTTGATCATTGAGTCAGACTTTTGATTAAAGTTCAAGGTGACCCAGCTTGACTCCCTTTATGTAGCGTCTGTCTCCAGTCCTCAATCACCCTTTGCTCAAATGATGCACTTTGTGTTCAAAGCACCACAAGAGGCTGAAGACTGTTACGTTCTACACTTAGCTTTTAAATAAAGATATCCATATGTTTTATACTCCTTTAAAAGCCACATCTCTGTCGTGCTGGCTTTAATCCTAAATCTTTGAAGATACACACTGCACTCATTGATCTGTTGTACTTCGCTGTAGTTTCTCGAATAGCAGCCAATATTGTTCCCCTGTGGTGTAAAATGTCATAATCCAGAAAGAGTTTCAGCCCTCACTCTAGTTCCTTTTCTGCAACACAAGATGTTGCTCCTGCTGAGATGAAATGGTGTGACTGTGAACGATTTATTTTGGTACTGCGTCACTGTCTCAGATAAGCGCCCTAGTGATGGTTTTCCTAAGAGATAACTCCCGACAGTGAAATTGAGCCGAACCAGTGACTGACACTGTTTCAGCAGTCAATCATTCTACCTCAAATACAGATCACCCAGATGTTTTACAATGAGGAAGAATGTTTCCTAAAGAGGATCTTTCAACATCCTTTTATAACCTCTCCCTCAAGTCACCATCTGACCTTTGATTGAAATCTGGTACGGGACGTTCCAGCTTCCTTTTCTTGCTACACATTCTTCAGCGGGTGTCTGGGCATAGTGAGAATGAGCCGAGTGTCTCGGGTTACTATTGGCCTTAAAGCTAAAGCATGTCTTTGTGACTGGCGGTTCAGAGGGTGGTAGATCCCATATGCTCCCTTTCAGTTCAGCGTCCGTTTGCCTTGCTAAAAGTTTAATGGCATTTGATTGAAGACTTGAAAATAATGTAGATAAAGAGGAGTGATACGATAAATCTTTTTCACTCCGAGGCCCAGTTTTACACCACTATTGTTGATTGCCTCAACTTTTGCACACAACTGTATGTATTAAACTGATTTCATGCATGTTTTTTTTGTGTGTGTGTGTGCACATAGACCATGAAGGAAAAATCAATGTGAGAAAGCCATGTTATCCCTTTTACCTTGCTATCAAAACAAGCATGTGAGTAAATGACTGGCGCTCGCCATAATTAAACAGGAAAGTTGTTCTCTCGAACTGGAATGTTTTTCACAAACTTTCTGGGTATTTTCAGAAACAAAAATGAAACAAGGTTTAGGAAATGTCACGTTTCAAAATCCTCAGCTGTGAACAAAAGTATTACTTTTCCATAAAATCCCGACTGTGTGAATATCGGAAGCTCACTTGTTTGTTCTTCCTCAGGTGGATAAATACCTGTATCACATGCGGCTGTCAGATGAGAACCTGATGGATGTGTCAAAGCGCTTCAGGAAGGAGATGGACAAAGGATTGGGCAGAGACACAAACCCCACCGCAGCCGTCAAGATGCTGCCCACATTCGTCCGCTCTACCCCTGATGGCACTGGTACGAAAATGAGATGTTCACACGAGCCATCAAAATATGTTATCTGGTTTTGGTCATTTCCAAAAGGTTTCCAGGCTCTTAAGAGGCACTTGGATGAAAATTGCCCACTTTCAGGACAATTTTTGGTCCAGCGATCCTCCGTGCATTCAACTGATTTTCAACAGTTTTCATTTTAATGCATTTCAGCCGTAAAAGGCAGTCAGCAAATATTAAAAGAATAAAAAAAAATGCATTAAAAAGGTATAATTTGAAGAAAACTTTTTAGCCACGGTTTTCGGTTCGGTTCTGATGCCTTAGCAAATTGTATTTATTTTTTAATCATTTTTTTGTATGGATCGCATTAAACAGATCATTAACATGTGCTTCACAGAATTCACTTTACTAAATCTAACATCAAGACACATCTACAAAAGATCTCTTTAAATTAATCACTCGTAGCAAGGTAGCAGCGAGTGGATTAGCAGAGTAAGAGAGGGGTTAAAGCCAGGCAAAAGTTACGGCACCTATGGGTCCTGAAACCAGGAGCCGCTGTCTGAAGACGTTGTAGATGAGCGCTTGTGTTTTATATGTTGCCTTTTACATAAAAACATAAGCTTTAAATTGCTTTTGATTCAAAAAGCAGTGGCGTGCTTGTAATTAAACCAGTACTCACTACTTGTAGCGATGCTACTGTCCAACACTGGGTGTCAAACTCGGGGGATCATGGCGGCAGCAGGCCATGAACTTAATTCTGCTGTTTATCTACACTATTGTCTAACCACTGTGTTTCAGGCAGTCAACCGTAGCTACGGTAATAACGTACATTTAAGCTAATAGGCCATAGACTGCAACCGGCATATGCAAAACTTTAGGCTTGCTATGAATTCTACTCGCTAATTCTCAAATCAAATTGTATTTCTAGAATGTAAACAAAGACCTGTTTAAACTTCCTTCTGAAGAATTTCATGGGGATGAGCCATCAGGTGCCGCTTGAGATTGGTGGGTTTTTTTTTCCACCAAGTTGTAGCTACAGTGTTTACAATTTGTTCTAGATTTTATTTATCAAAACGTCAATTGCCATATTTTCTTCCTGCTTTTAAAAGTGGAAGTACATGCTCTTATTTTGGCCATACATTTTGGCTTTCTGGTGACCTTCCTGGAAGGAGTTTGCATGTTCTCCCTGTGCTTGCGTGGGTTTCCTCCGGGTACTCTGGATATCCCCCACAATCCCAAAAAACATGCGGTTAGGTAAATTGAATAATCTAAATTCCCCTTAGGTGTGAATGTGTGAGTGAATGTTGCCCTGTGATAGACTGGGACCTGTCTAGGGTGTACCCCCGCCTCTTTCCCAATGTTCGCTGGGACTATGCACCGTCAGATCCCCGCTTGACCCCAAAAGGGAATACGAGGGTTTTGAAAATGAATGAATATATTTATTGCATTTTAGGTAATTGTAAAATAGTCACAATTGCCAAATTAAGAATGTTTTTGTTCATGCCTTTTTTAGGAAGGAAGATAAATTAACGCTTGCATAACCCTTAGTTGATCATCCATAAGAATCATTGGATTTCTTGATGAAAAGCCCATTAACAATCTCACAATGTGAAATGAGGCATTAATTCAGGAAATAAATTTTAATACAGAGTTTGTAGTTTTTAACGAGTTAAATTAACTTACTGAAAGAGATTTTTTTTAATTAACTAAATTGACTAAAAATACACTAAAACATTATTGATTTTCATAGACTAAATTGTGACTAAAACTATAAAATTTTGCACAATTCAAATGGAAAGCGTCCCGATCCTCTGGGACTCTTTCATGTTGGTGACTGCACAGATGCAGAGAGAGTGTTTTCATGCTTAGCATGACCCAGAACAAGCTAAGACATTGTATTCTCTTGGACGTGCCGTGTGTTATTTTTGTTTGAGGTGAAGTATTATCGATCCTCCTCTTCAGGTGTGTTCACGCAGCTCGTGTCGGTGTGTGTTTGTCAGTCCGACTCTAACCTGTTGGCCTCTCATTCTCTCAAGGGGTTCCATTGTTGAAACCGAATGATGCATTTCTCGCGCTGGCTCCGCTCGTATGTCTCATGTATGTCAGAATCATAACAGAAACCAATCAATGATGAGGAGTGTTACCAAGGGAATGGAATTGATTTCTGTGATTAAAGTGGCTTCCTAGTCAAGTGCATGTTTGACCTCACAGCGAAGCAATTATGGGAAAATTTTTGGGTTTATGATCAACTAGAGCCGTCCAGCAGCTCAATTGCTGAAGCATGGCACCAGCAACTTTTAACACGATGGGTTCAGTTGCCATGGGAAGCATGCTTTAGAAAAAATCTGATTTTTCATCGGCAACTTGTCTGGAGGTTGTGAATCGCTGCTTCCCCAAATGCAGCAGCCAGCCATGCTTTTGTTTAATTAGGACTTAGCAGGTATTGCTAATCACTGGTTACTATGGATTGTTTTAATAAAAGGTCATTGAGAGGAGCTGGTGTGCACACTTGAAATGTTTTTTTTTTTTTATTTAAATCATTCATGTAGTGCTTTGCATATTTGAAGGGAGCTGTCTGAGCTTGGAGTGACGTAAATGTCTTCCTATCACGATTACCAATACAATGTTGGTTGCTTTTCTATTTTAAATGTTATTTATGGAATTATAAAACCTTGTTGTGGATCAGACTCTGGTTCATTCGGGATTCACCTCCCGATATCGCAAGTGCTTAAAGGATTACTTTCAAAATATTTCGGTACTCGCTTATTTGCATTTCAGCAGAACAATGGCCAGTTATAGTGCTGTTAATAGTGAAATCTGTTCATCGTTAACTGCATTGCTTATAATTTGACATTTATGAACAGTACAAAGGACAAAAAATCCAGTTCATGACTCCTTTATCTGCTTGGGAATTTCCTGTTCTTGAGTTCTTGATGGTCCGAAACCAGTGAGTAAATAGTTAGCTTATGAGGAACAAGACCTTGGTTTAATGCCTCATCTGAGGAACGGTGCTTCTTCAGAGTACAGTTTCTCCGTCACTGCACCCACACAGATCACATAGTGAGCACCCCCTGCTGGCCTAATTACCACCTCTTCCCACAGCAACCTGGTTTTCCCACATGCTCTCTGTAATCAATCGTTTCTGCAGTGGAGCCTTGGCAGGTTTCAGTAGGAAAGGAAGAAGAGGCAGTAGGAAAGGGCTGGCAGCTGAGAAAGTATTGAGCTGTGTTTTTTTTTTTTTTAAACTTGGTTCGGGGAATGACTTGCAGCTACATATCACAAGAATTTTACCCATTGACCGATACTGATGAGATAATTTCAAGACATTAAATGTCTCAATCAACGTGTTGCAAATTATGTTTTCCTTCATTTACCTAAATTATTGATTGATCAGCACAATTCTCATGTTGGCAACTAATCAAAGTGCACTTCATATTTTATTTAACAAACTCCTAAATTTAACAGCATTTTCATCAAAAATAAAAAAGGTAAAATGCACCAGAAATGTTCCAAATTATTACAGTTTCAAAACTGTACTTTGAAGGTTGTAAAGAACTGACAGATTGCCCTTTGTTGTGTTCGCAGCATATTTACTGAAATCAAACGGCATTTCAATAAAACTTCTAACAGCATTTTAACTTTTTAAACATTTCAACAGCTCACATTACATTTTAACTCAGTTCCCTTATCTGATCTGAAGTCTCGCATCCCCTCAACCCGTGAGTTTGGACAGTTTCTGCTTGAATTTGTTTGTGGGCTGTTCGAATAGCCTCCTGGAACTGATGTTTGGATGGAAACTTCCTCCTACCCAAGGAGATCCTATTTGCTCCTCAATAGGATGGAGGTCAGGGGAGGAAGGAGGCCACACCATGACTTTCTCTCCATTGATCCCCATAGCACCCAATGATGCAGAGGTTTTTCTGCCCATTTGAGCCGTTTCTGCTTATGAGCATTGGTTAGCGGTCAACGAATGGAGTTTTTTTGCGCAGTGGCATGACTGCAGCAGCAACTCTCTTGATCCGTTGTAATGATCTGGTAGAAATCTTCATCAATCTGCCACAAATCTGATCGTGCTTCAGTTTTTTTGTAAAATATCTAATGTTTTCATACCATTTCAGCAGCAGAGAGATCTTTTTCTTCCCTGTATTGTTTGAAAATGGAATTGGGCTCACTTGGCACTCTAATTAGTGTGTCCGAGATTGTCTTCAGTGATCAAAACAGCCCTGAAACACAATGCCATCATTGAACTGAAAAACTAGATATTTGATCTTCGTGACACAGAAATAGCATGTGTATAATATTTGGAACACCGTGAATAAAGCTCCGATGCAACGTTGCGCGTCTGAGGCATTAAACGGTTGAAAACAAGACCTAGGATGCACTGTAAGTGAATGAAGGAAGCCAGGAGCAGTGATCTGCTCACATTCTGTCAGGTTACCACATCTGTTCATAAGAGGGTTGTATTGGACGCTGCAGTGTGCTTTTATGCTTTAAAAGCATACACAAGAGCTTAAAAGCTAGAGGCGGATACAAGTGCTTTATCTCAGGACAAACATCTCTATTGATAAAAGTTGGCCTTTACAGCTTTATTGATCGCTCACCGGAGAACTGCATGTTTTCTCTATTTTCATCGTTCGAGGGTTTCAATAAATTAACCTTGGTGATCAACTTATACTTAAATGGAGTTCGTCTGAAGCATCGGTTAAACCCATCTTGCATTATGCTCGGTGGAATGTTAATGGAATTTGTTAATTTATACTTTTTTTTCGTGCACTGGATTATATTCCATTGAAAGAAAAGTGGTTGACCATCACCTTAATGAGGTAATTAATGTGGTTATTGTAAAATGGTTTCTTTTTTTTCAAAGAAAAACACATTTTCTTTATTAAAAGTTTGATGTTCACAGAACGCCGTTCCAGTTTGGATTGGCTTCGAAGTTTCGTACTTTTTTTTTTTCTTCCCCCCAACCCATTTCTTTTTAAATCTGTTCAATTGCTGACAGACAACAGAACCACAAACACACTTACCATTGAGACGAGCACATCTTCCGCTTCAGTTCTTACTCAGCATTTTAAAGGGTCCTCAGAATCCCCCTTTTCCATTCAACGAACATTTAAGGCTAAACCATCTCTACCTCAGTTTATAAATGGACCCTTTTCAATCTATTTTCATTGCTTTCAGTTGCTGAGATGCGAGTGTGTCCTTGGTTTTGTTCAAGATCAAGAATATATCCTTTAATGCAGGACACTGAGTGTAGATGAGCACATCTCTTTGGCTTTATTACAATACTTGATTTTGCTGTATTTTAAAGGGAGTGTTTACAAAACATCTGTCATTTCCTCTCTCTATTCTTTTCTTTCTATCTGCCTTCTCTCCAAAACATTTATAAACCAAAGTTCTGTTGCTTTGGAAACATGGAAATGAATCCTAATATAAACCAATCATAAAGTTTCAGCTAAGTCTGAGTTTTCAGAGTAGTCAAAGATCTTTTCACACTGGGGCTGCTGACTGCTGCTGTAGGAAGAACTGCAGCTCATTTTCTTATGTTCGCAAACTGTATCTCACAAGTAGGACTGGGCGGTATGACCAAAATTTATGATCTCTTTCACAATATATTTTTTTTTTTATTTGGTTTTACATACTTATTCCAGAAAATGTACAAAATATGTATAACCTTTAAGAAAGGACTTGATCTTATTTGATTATTTTTGTATTTAGTTTTTAACCTTATAAAATAAATAAATGGTATAATATAAAAGTTCCTGATCACGATTTTCTTTTGATCCCTCATTGTCTGTTTACCGCTCAATGTATCTTTCACACTTGTATTCAGTGGTTTGACCAGTCTCAGCCATACGCATGCTGCACGTCAACTTACTTACATTTCGAGGTTGACATACGAAATTATTTCACTGTACACATTTTATTCTGCATTAACATACAGTCATACCGCACAGCCCTACTCACAAGAAATGACTTGAAAAAGGTTCTTTTTTTTTTAATTCCAAGTAGAATTTGAAGAATGCTTTCTTTTTTATTTTTCTAACCAAAGTTTCTAAAAACCTGTTGGCGTCTCAAAATCATTGTTGAACAAATCTGTAGAACTCTGTACTCACCATTAAGATAAGCTTCATTAAACATCTGGGAAATTTTGGTAAAGCTAGTGAGAAGAAACCGTACGTGGGGGCTTAAAGCTTTTTTTTTCTTCTGGTGCAATCTTATGTTGACCTTTTATGACCATACTTGGTATAAGGCAGTTCTTGTTCACTAAGTACAAAACCACATTGATACAAGATTTTCAAAAGCTCCCATTTAAAACAACTATAAGGTTTTCCAGTATTGTCGCATCGTTCTATCCAGCTTCTTGAGTCATATAGATCCCTTTCAAAACCACCAAAAGTTACCCGAAAACTGATGTTTCTTATACATGGATCTGCAAGATTCAATAAGAAGCTGGATTTGGAATCTTACAACAAGCATCAAAGTACACAAATAAGTCATTTGTAATATAAAAAAAGCGGATATTTTTTTTTTTTAAGTATTGGTTGAAATGGGGTTGTTGCATTTTGCCGTAAAACACTGATGGCTTCTATTGTGCTTCAGGTAAAAATCAAGAAATGGAGCACGGCAAATGACGACTTTGTTTTCTTCCAAACAATGATGGGTCTTTGACAAAGTCAAAGCTTATTTTGCCTGTAACTTTTTTTCTATCTTGTATTTCAAATGCATTGAACGTTGCTTTGAACATTTGAACAGAATTGTGTTTAAAGTCATCAGAAATATCTAGCTTTTACTGCCAACGTATTGTAGACACGTCTTCATTTCCTTGTCAGGGCCCTGATTGTCTCGTTAAAAAGAACCTGTCTTAAGGATTTACGTTTCAAAGAATCCCCCCACCCCCCAAAAAGTCGTGCTTTGAAATGAATTCTCAGAGTCATTAAGCTCAGTAAAGCTGGGGGTTTTGTAAATGCTGTTTCACAACTTTCTTCATATTGTCTGTTCAACAATAGAAACATGTCAGGTGTGTCCTGTGAAAGCATACGAGATCATGATCAGAATTTACTAAGTGCAGGAAATTCAAAGAACTGTGAGAATTTGAACTTTTGCTATAGTTACAGGAATGAAACTGAAAATATGCTCAGATTGTTAAATACTTGAGCGCATTATGGTGTTAAACTATTCAGTGAGAAACCTCATCCTAGAGGTCTGCGATTAACAAGTATTTTACTTCATTTTGATGTTTGCTGTGATCTGTTCGCTTCTTGAAGCTAGAGGTAAACCTGATTCTGAACAGTTTCATCGTTTCTTCAGTTGTTATTTTAATTTTCAAGAAAAATTATCAACATATTGTCAAAAAAAACGTGTGTTTAAATATTTATATTTTGGTAAAATTGCCCAGCTCAACCTGACTCTAATGCCATTATTGATTATTCAAAAAATTTTCTTTTTCGATTAATCAGATAATGAAATAGCATTATGTTCTTTTCTGTACAATGAACACATTATTTTAATATTGTCTTTTTCACAGTTCAAAATAATATTTAGAATTTAATTTTGTCTTGGAAAGCAAATCTACTTACAATATAAAAAATGCATATTGAATTTTTTTTTTTTTGTCAAAAGTCTCTCAAAAGCATGAAAATGGTAAGTTCTTACACGTAATTATAATTTTCTCGATGTGCCATGTTGTACAGGGATTGAGTGTCTGCTAATGTCACGTTGTGAATGAACGGCTGAAATTGTTCCACGTTTATCTTGTTTGTAGAAGTGGGAGACTTCCTGGCACTGGACTTAGGAGGAACCAATTTTCGGGTTCTCCTCGTCAAGGTCTCCAGTAATGGCAAGCAGAAGGTGGAGATGGAGAACCAGATCTATGCCATACCAGAGAACATCATGAGGGGCAGTGGTGCAGAGGTCAGATTTCTATATTTGCTAAATGCCTTTTTCAGATGAACCATTGGAGAAATCACCTTGTGCTCATAAGTTAAAGCAAAATTATTAACCAATGATGAGTGGATGTGACCTTTGGTTTTGGATCGTTGTCGTGTTGGGATCCACATCCCAAGAACATCAGTGACCCTCCCCCGAGCTTCACATTGTTGCTCCGTACATCTTAGGCCTTGGTGACTCCTCTCCAAATGTGGGGATTATGGTTGTGGCCAAAAACTCAAATTTCTCATTGCTCCAAATAACTTTGTTCGTGAAGTTTGGAGGTTGTCTCTGAGCTGTTTGCCATATTGTAAGCCGCTGGTTTGTGGCATTTGTGTAGTAATGGCTTTCTTCTGGAAACTTGACCATGCAGCCCATTTTTCCTCAAGCATCTCAAGTTGTGCTCCTGGAAACAGCCATGCCACTCTTTTTTTTTTTTTTTTAGAGAGCCCTCTGTTTCAGCTGAAGTTATCTGTGGGTTTTTTCTTTGCCTTCCTCACAATGTTTCTGGCAGTTGTAGCAGAAATGTTTGTTGGTTTCACCAAAATCCCACACTTTCCACTTCATCAGAGTTTGAATACTGCTGATTGGAATTCCCAGTTCATTGGAGATCTTTTACTGTCTTGTACAATTCAACTCCCTTTTCCCGTAGATCCTTCATCTACTCATTTTGCGTCCCCCATCGCTCAGAATTCAGAAATGTTGGCGCATCACTAGAAGAAAGAGGCGAGAGTTTTTCAGGAGCTAGAAACTCAGAAACCTTTTCTGCACAAACGTTGATTCTAAGTAAACCAGTCGAGATGAGGATGGTTACGTTTACCAGCCGCTCGAACCGTTTTGTCAGTTTTTGCTCTTGTTGGCGTTCCAAAATCAACAGGATATGTTAACTTTTTATCAGGGTTTCGGATTATGATTTAAAAAGAGTAAACAAAGTTGTTTGACAATAAATGGCTTCACCCAACCTCTAACTATGAGTGCGGAAAATGCTTTTATATTACCATTCATGTTTTCTGAAAAATGTGCCCGGGTGTGTAAATTTACAAGCAAATCTGTGACCCATTTCACACGATTTTCTCACAATTAGCAAATGCAAAGAAAACGAATGATTTGTTCGGATTAGAACATGTCTACACTCAAATAAACGTGTGCTGAAATTAACTTAAACAAAAAGCATTGAATGCGGTGCAGATTCATTAAAGTAATTTAACCAGGTTCCAGTAATTCTAAGAACAGTTCTTTTTAACCTTGGTTTCTTTTAAAACATCATTGTGGAGTTCCAGGAATCAATTCGATGGAATGTATTAACATTTCGTTCATGTTTTACCATGATCACAGTGGAAAAAAAGGAATTTTTATGTGCATGATGTTCTTTTATCTGTGAAAGTACCATCTCGAATAAAAGTGTAGGAACAGGCTGTACATCATTTAAACATTTCAAATTAATGTAATAATTTTCTTATGTTCTTTGCTTTTCAAATGCATTTTTACACATGATGTAATGCGTGAGCTCTGACCTTTTATCAGACTTGTTCTATTTGAAGATTTAATTAATGTGTTAAGCTTTTTCTCTCATGGTGGAAATGTACATATGCTGAAAATTCTAACCCCTCCATGATTTCTAAACAAAGGAATCACAAAGTGATGAAATACTTATTCACCTCATTGTGTGTATGCTCACCGACCACTTTATTAGGTACACCTTTGCTGGCTGAACCCTTTGCCTCAATCCTTCTCGGCAGAGATTCAACATGGAACTGGAAACATTCCTCAGAGTTTACTCCATATTGACATGAGAGCATCACAAGGTTGCAGATTTGTCGGCTGCACATCCATGATGCGATTCTCTGGTTCCACCACATCCCAAAGCTGCCGCGGAGAACATTTGAGTTCAAGAAACCAGTCTGAGATGATTCCAGCTTCATGACATGGAGCGTTCTCCTGCTGGAAGCAGCATCAGAAGGTGGGGACACTGTGGACATAAGGGGATGGAGATGGTCGGCAACAATACTCAGGGTGTCTTTGGTGGTGACACAATGCTCAATCAGTTTTATTGGACCCAAAGTGTGCTAAGAAATCATCCCCACACACTTACACCACCAGCCAAAACCATTGATACAAGGCAGGATGGGTCCATGCTTTCATGTTGTTGATGCCAAATTCTGACCCAAGCATCCAAATGTTGCAGCAGAAATCAAGACTCATCAGACCGGGCAATGTTTTTCCAATCTTCTGAATTGAAGTGTGAGTATTTCAAGAACTGCTGATCTTCTGGGATTTTCACAGACAGGCCGGCCTGTCTGCCACCAACAACCATGCCATGTTCAAAGTCACCTAAATCCCCTTTCTAGTTTGAACTACAGCAGATCATCTTCACCCCATCAAGTGGCTGTTGGTCGTTTATTTTCCTTGAGAAGACGAATACTTTTTCTCAATCTTGGACAATCATCTGTGATCTCTGTTTCCAAATCTGGCTCATTATACATTAGAATGTTCTAAATGCCAAGGAGTATTGGCTTGCCATGCATATAACTTTTACGCCTCTTCATATGTTCATTATAACTTACACCCACGTAAAGGTCTAAAAATATAAATTCTTCAATTAAAGCTGACCGGAAACGCAAACAAACCCAGTGTTCTTCCAAAGATGCCCCCGTGTCTATTCCAGCACCATCCTTGGCAAAAACAACTGCCTATACTCCACTCGGTACAATTTGTCCTTTAGAGTCCTTGTGAAGAGTGGCTGACTCAGAAGAGCGAGGTGTAGGTGAGGACGTGGCACAGCTGGCAGAAGATTAGGAGCTGCATCTGGTTTCCTCTGCTCCTTGGCCGCTTCAATATCATTTTAATATGAAAAGCTGGCATCGACTGCGTCACGCATTGATCCAGTCTCCTCTGGATTCCCATCAGTACCTTTCACTTTCAAGAGCTTCTCTGAGACTTCATTCCACTTTTTTTTTTTTCGAAAATGAAGAGCCATTCGTTTCAAAATCCTCAATTATATCTGACATTATCCGGGCTCTGGGATTTAAAGCCTCTGCAAATTTCAATCTTAAGAGGGGGATAATGACACCTTTGAACTAATGTTCCCCCTCGAGTCTCGTGCAGTGACTTAACACGACTGATTAGTAATTATTGTCACTTTTGACATTATGCGAGTGTTCCATCTCTGATGGCTATGGATTTTAACTGGTCTCACAGCGGCCATACATTGTATCATTCAGTTCCATCTTTTGTAAATAAATATTTAACCTAATTTTAAAATTACTTATCAAATGTTGTACCTCCTACATGCATTCACCTATAAATACAACATAGGCCCCAATGCTCTATACATTCACTGCTAATCTTAAAACATTGCTATTTTTGTGGACAGGGTGACAAGAGTTTGAATCCCAAGCTCCATGTCTTGACTACAAGTTTGATTGGTTTATAAACCCGCATCAATTTGAAAAGCATTTTAAATGGACCATATTATGCAAAAAATGAACTTTTGTGGCATTTCTATCATCTTTTAGTGTCGTTCCCTCATCAAAAACAGTTTTATTCTTTATTTTAATCTTCAAATCTGATATTTACCTCCAGCCACTGAGCAGTCAGATTAAATGACTGGGTTGGGCGAGTCCCTGAGGTCCAACTCCGAGTCAAGTCACGTGTTGTTGGGGTTCAAGTCACAAGTCGGCAACCCAAAATGTTGAAAGAGCCATATTGGTCCAAAAAAAAAAAAAATCTTATAGAAGCTTTTTAATGAAGGCAACATTATGTGTCTATATTAGCCTACTATCAAAATGACTGAGTTGGCTGCAAATACATAATGAACTTTCATGATTAAATGTTTATTTTCCCTGCAGCGCGTCTTGTAGAGAACGATGCATCATGTGACTACTCTGTTGTACGATGCCGCCTCAAGTTTAACTTCATTACATTATTGATGAATCATGTTTCATTGCTTTGATGAAATAAAGAAATGCAATGAATAAAATCCAATTTTTGATGTCATTTTTATTTTGAGGATTCGGAAAAATAAGATGGAACGTGCATAAAAACAAAAAACAGTGCAATAAAACGCATCCAGCATTTATAAAAGCAAAGCAGCAGTCTTTTGAAAAGGTAATGTAAATATACCTTTTTGTTTGGTTTACAACAGTGCACCTGCTTCGCATCCCGTTCTGCTGATAGAAACGTGTGTCGCAGGCTATGACGCAAATCTTCGTTGACAGAAATGTTAAAATTTAATATTCTACACATTTTTACAGCATTGGAAAACGTTAAGAATGTCGGTCCTCCTACAGAATCTATATTAAAAAACAAAAAATATATTTCCCCCACCCCTCTTTTTCCATTTTCAAACATTTTTGAAAAAGCTCCAGGGAGCCACTAGGCAGTGCTAAAGAGCCGTATGCGGTTCTAGAGCCATGGGTTGCCGACCACCGTGGAGTCTCAAGTAATCTAAATAATCACTCGAGTCTGTCTTAGCATCAAGTGTATCATCGAATAGAATACAA
>SRMA01025250.1:0-30767 GCA_007224835.1 Danionella cerebrum
CATATATAAAGACATTTTCAATGGATCGCCGATTTCACGAGTCACCATGGAAAGTCAAAGCGAAAAAAAGAGAGCAGCGTATTTCACAGAGGCGGAGTTGGAGGTTTTAATGCACGCTTATGAGGAGTTTGAGCCAATAATATTAAAAAGAAGCAATACAGCTGCATCAGCTAAAGCCAGAGAGTTGGCTTGGCAAAAAATAACAGACAGAGTAAATGCGTGAGTGTATTAAATTACAAATTTGGTATTGGCTCCCGTTTTATTATAATACAAAATAATGAAGTATGACTTATACAGCCTTTTGAATATATTATATCACTACGAAAATAATTAATACATGTATAGATATACATAATATGACAAAATATTAAATATGCGTCATAGATTTTACTACAAAGGACAAACCTGCCACTCTGTGGAATTCGTCTTTAATAACAAGCAGAGGTTTATGGCCAGAGAACTGTACAAACGTGGGTAAGAACTGTTTAAGTGCCAGACATACTGTACGAACGGCTCTACACACAGTTGCCTTTCCCACATGCTCTGAATCGCCCACACTGTACAAAAAATGTCCAGACGCAAAAAACCTAAGTGCTATTCACAGAATGTTTTCTGTGCTAAGCGCAGAACCGCGGTTTGTCACATTCGCGATATGCGGTTTTAAAAGGCGTGTTAAATAAACTAACGAATCTTTTGAAAAACGATAACGCTCTTTAAAATATTCATTAGGGTATGCAAACACATCAATACGCGGTCTTATAACCCTCTCCCGGCGAAAAAAAAACCTCGTATAATTTGTGCTTCTACGTCCACAGGATCCTCATCAAAAGGGCACGCCATGCCCACCAACCTTCTGAAACGAAGTTACACTGAAACATAACCTGCTCCCGAGCAGGTTATCTTCAGAGAGTCAGTTGCTATGGTTACATACATACCCAGAAAGTTACCTCCGTTTTTGGAACCGAAAGTTGAGGTTATCCACGAACTTATCCTTAAACATACCCAGGTATGTCACATAACCTGCTTTCTGGAATACCCCCCAGATCACTGGGATGTTTCTCGGCAAGTGGAACTTAAAATTCCACCCCTTCTTGATCCCAGGGTGGACAAATCTTCTTCATGACTTGGTAGAGAAGATTTTCATGCGAGACACACTTGGTTTGAAGATGCTGTTGTGTGTTACATAAGGGGTTTGGGGTTGTTTCAGTGCTCATATGTGTTGTTTGTTCTGAGCTGGACAGGATGTTATTATGCCACAAATTTCAACCATTTATAAACGGATGTTTCACTGAATGCTCTGCATGGCGTACTGTTTGGTGATGAAGCAAATGTTGACTGTTGGTGGTGCATTTGTATGTGCTACAAAACTTGTATGTAAAAACATATACAACAGGCAAAGCAAACAACAATAGAACAATTAGAAATAGCAAGCTTACACATCCAAAAAAAAAAAACCAATATTCCAATAAAACACACAACCAAAGCTTTTTTTTTTATTATTAAGTTGATTGTTCTGGCAAGTCAAGGGCATTATCCGTCGGAACAGTGGTGATAACTGAGTTTTTATCAAGGGGCATTTGACATGAACTCTATGACGGGAAACAAATCTCTTAAATGTTTATATATTGAACTAAGTTAAAGGTTATAATTAACCCAGCAAAACATTTAAAATGAATCCAATGGTTGGGATAAAACATGGGTTGTTTAACCCAGCAAAAATAACCCAGCTTTCTGGTTTCAATGTGGTTGGTTCAACCCCAACGCATGTTCTGTCCCATCATTGACCAGCAGTTGGTTATGGTTGGGCCGCTTTATTCAACCCAACATTTTTTGGAATGTAAAAGAACCAAAATACTTCGTGAAAGTGCATTGAACTGATGCAATACACAAGTTTACTGAAAAAGTAACCACCAGATTCTACAAGACGTTTATCTGTTATTTCAAAATGCAATTGAACATTTCTTTGTGTGGAAATAGAGGAAGTAAAAATACAAAATAATTCATTTACATTTTAAATAGAAATTAACAATAATAATGCTGTGAAAACATGCCATTATATAAAATGGATAATGTATTATATTACTAACGGGAAACTGCCGTAGTTGATGGTGTACTGCGCCACTTAGTGGATGAAGTGCAGAATGTTTTTGAGGCACTTGTCCCTTCATCCTCAATTTCTTTCTCCTAGTTTTGAAGCCTGTGTCTTCAGCTCATTCTCAGTTATCCTCTTTCTCACAGTATTGGATGGTTTTGTCTTCTTTCAATTGTGTTCTCCCTCTTTCTTCAATTTTTCCACAACATGAAAATAGACACCTGGACGTTGTTTCTTCTACTGTTGCTAAAAGCAGCTTTGTGTGGGTAACTGGACTCCTTTCTCTTAGCTCTTGTTTTGCAGCTGCAGGCGAGCAGTGAATCGAGCTGCAAAGATCACGAAACCCCATGACAGAAGAACCACAAACAACAGAACCTGCACAGAGTTAGTTAACTTATTAGATAACATTTCAACATTTACACTATGAACGCAGAAATATTGTTTTCATCTATTAATCTACACCTCAGTAGCATAGACATTTCGTTTATAAACGACTTGAGAGCTGAATAAAATTTTATTTAGTTATATTCTGTTAATACTCACGGCCGAGAAGATTCTATCCAAACAACGCCGGCTCACGTGCATTACGATGCTTCAGTTTTATGTTAAATGTGTAAAAAGACCGAGGCTCAACCGTTTACGCGTTTTCCCTACCGGAAGTACTCGACCTGTGTCTAGGAAACGAGCGGAAACAGTTTCTAACATTTCCCTAACGTTTTCGTTTTCCATTTTTAGTCGCCACGCAATTTATTGTATTTTACGATCATCGATAGTTTATATTTTCTAATTTTTAAAGATTAAAATATAGTAATTTAAAATATAACATTTAAATTTTGCTAACAAAACTTTTACGCTTTCAAGAGATTCCTTTTCTGCGGACGCGCATGCGCGTCTCTCAACCGGAAGTCGGTCTATGTGTTTTGTTTCTAATAAGCTGAGCGAAAACTATTGATTTCCATCTTTTTTGCGGTGTTTAATTTGCCATGTGCTGGGTCATCGTCTTTTTTATTCAATGTTTGTTTGATACAGATCGCGTATGCTGAAAGAGATGTCATAATTTACTTGATTTACAGCGATTCTTTGCTTTGAAATGAGGTGACGATCAGGTAAGAATTTGCCTAGCCTTAGCGTTACACTTTTTTCGTTTTTCTTCATTTGCTCTTGATGAAACGTGTATCTGTGTGCTATATATAGAATTTGGAATTGTTAGCTTGAAAAGAGATCATTATTTAGAGTGTTCCATAATGCGAACCCCTCAATCGACAAGAGCTACTTACATTAAAATATGTGTTCAAGAATTTACCTTGTATTAGTTACCCTTCAGATTTGTAACAAATCCAAATACCACATTAACGTCCAATGTTTTATTCTCGTACTATATGCATTTGATGCTATTCATGCCACCTAGAAATTCTAAAGGGTCCATATTATGCCAAATTAACTTCTCTGACATTCCTAGCATCTTTTAGTGTCGTTTCCTCATCAAAACATGGCTTTTTATAAGTTTTATTCAGAATTTTTCACGCATGTTTGAAATCTTGTATTCCTTTTTTTGAGCTGAAATCCGTTCAATGTTCCTTGCAATGCTCATATTTTTTTCCTATACCCACTGACCAATTAGATTAATCGCTAGTACAGGTGTACCCCGAGATACGAAATTAATGCGTTCCAGGGTGGCTTTCGTATCTCAAACAATTTGTATCTCGAAGCAAGTTTTACATGTAAAACGCCTAATCCGTGCAACGGCTCTCAGAAACAACAGAATAAGTAGATAAAAAAAAGGAAAACCAGAAAAAAATCTAGTAACATTTCTTCAATCCTTAAATCTACACATTGTTAATGTATTAAATGATATTAAAACAATAAAACACCAGCAAAATAAGTAGGAGTGTAACGGTACGTTAAAATCGTATTCGGTTCGGTACAGTGTCTTGAAGAGTTCGGTTCGGTTCATTTTGTTCGGTACAAAACAATAAGAACTTACAAAATCTTTATTTTGAAAAGCTGCCAATACACAGTAGAATTCTTGCATAAAATAAATAAGTGACACATTTGGGTGATATTTAAAATAAATTGCACTCTTTATTAAGAAAAACACATTTTTTTTTAATAAAAAATGAAATACTGCAACTAGTTAGGATAGATTACCTATCCACATTTTCTGAAGAGAGCATATATCTAGTTGCAGTGACAATATCTCCAGCAGTAGAAAATGTTAGATGTGTTGCCTGCCACAAACCCGATCTCCGTGGACTCGTCTATCCCCGTTATGTATTTTAACAGAGAAGTCAAAGTGTTCCCAAACAGGAGACCGTAGTGAGGTGGGAGGGTCTTCAAGCTCTGGCTTCTCTTTCTCTGTGTCCATTTCTCACAGCTACTCGTGCAGCGCACTCAATAGCGTCCGTGCGGAAACTCGCCTAGGAACAATGTTCCGCTGTGCTTAATATCGCGCTAATAATACATTTATATAATTTAATAAAAATACCGAACCGAACAGGCCTTACCGAAACGGTTCAATACATACCGTGAACCGTTACACCCCTAAAAATAAGTAATATATGCACAAATGTGAAACCTTACCTTGAGTGAAGTGATGTGTCGGAGGAGGTGGAACGGATCGGAGAAAACATTATGGCACTACGTATGAAAGTTAACTTTCCCGAGATATTTCATGAATTACTAACACCAACACGGTTTCAAGCACAATCGTAGAGAGTACTGAGCGTACGAGAGAGATGCTTCTGAGAACGCGTCACAGGGTTTCTCTAAGTTGCGCTAAAGAACAGCACTTTCCACGTTATAAAAATTAATTATTTTAGGACACCTTGACTCTAACATTTGTTATAGCACATTATTGGTAATCTATACATAATGTTTCTCTCGATTTCAAACTGATTTAAAGTGCATCAGCCCCTTTAGCATTGTCTGCAATGGGAGAATGGAGTGACAGAACCTGGAAGCACAGCGCAATGTCAGACTTACCAAGTCGGTGTTTTTCTTATCTTGAAAATTTTTTCGTACCTCGAAGCAAAATTTTTCCTGCAGAGACCTTTCCTATCTCAAACATTTCATAACTTAAAACATTCGTATCTCGAGGTACCACTGTATGACTCATCTCTATGCAAGGCGCTGCCAGGCACGGCCCTCCGCGAAAGTGTGAACAGCAGACCTGTATTGAAGAACAATGCAGAGAAAGTGTGTTTTCTGTCAATTATAATGTTATATAGGCATTATGGTTTGCCAAAGTCAAGCAATTTGGTCATCAACGATTTTCAATCTGAAACGTTGCAATGAAGGATGGCATCGTCTCAATCACCAACTTCGATTTGAGCATTGCGGTCAAATAAATGGTGACACAGCAATTATGGGTGGCAATGCTAACCAACCCAGCATGCACAAAACACCTGAAATCAGTTAATAATGTCAAAGAAACACCATTAGAAAGAATAAACACATTCCCGATTTCAAACCCCTACAATATTTGCATCCAAACTTTGTTCGTGAAATGTACCTCATGCAAACAGCGTGTTAGCATACAGAGGCACTGAACTGCGTGAGGTTTCATGAACGCATAAACCAAAACATTTTACATATATGAGCACATGGAACATTACACATCTATTGAAAAGGTTACACATGTTTGCCAGCTCCAGATAATAAGTTAAAATCATTATACATAGCTGTCACGACACCTATCAGACTCTGCAGGGGAGTTTGATAATCTATGGGAAAATTAATTAGCCATGAAGTAATGAGAGGCCAGGGAGTGGCTAACCTCTGCTCATTTTCTCTCACGTGTCGTGCACTCATTATTTATGCTTCGTTAAACAATGCAGAAATAGATGTTTTGCTCAGATGCTTCTCGGCTTTGTTAATTACAGTTTCCAGTGATCATTAACAGTGAGAAAACAAACAGCTGCAGATATTGAGGTAACGAAATAAGGTGTATCATAATCTTGAGTCTGCTTCTACTTACCGGATGTTAATCAGTAATTTATGCAGGAATTAAAGTCTTGAGAATGTATTGAATTTAAGGAGTTCTGCATATTCCCTAATTACAGTCAGAAACTCAAGTCGATCAGTATATCTGCAGAAAGTGGAGTTAATTTAAACTTTTGGCTGCTGCATGCCAACAATATTGTGAAGGATTCTCTCATGTTGGAAACATTTTAAGCCCGTGTTGATTATATGATTGTATCCTGAAAATGTTTTCATGAACAGCTGAAAGAACAACACTTGTCACTGTCCAAATACTTCTCGCGCTATAACTGTAAGGAACGTATCATAGAAGGGTGTATATCTACACTCCTATTTACAGCTATTCCTTCTTTTCTGAAAATTGTATTTTTTTTTAAGACTTTCAGACTCGTGAATGATTATGGCACCCTCGAAGAAGCTGCGCGGGAGGAAAAAAGATGGCGATAGCAAATCGTCCCAGCGAGCATTAGCCAATGCCTCGCCAGATTCTAAGTGTCCCATCTGCCTGGATCACTTTAAAAACGTAGCATCGCTGGACCGCTGCTTGCACCAGTTCTGCTTTCCATGCATCCGTGAGTGGTCAAAGAACAAAGCAGAGTGCCCGCTTTGTAAGCAGCCCTTCCGCTCCATCTTCCACTCCGTCAAAGGGAAAAATGATTTTAAAGAGTTTGTTTTATGTCCGGCCGAAACTACCCCGGGTGCCAATCAACCACAGCGTTTGCTCCGTCCCAGAGTTCTCAGAGGACGAAGTAGGCGGAGCCAGAGAACCCAAGAGCCCACCCCTTCTACCTCCTCGCCTCTTCCAATGGGAGATGAGATCATGTTTGACGAACTCTCTGCAAATCAAGACGTGGAGCAAATGCTGCTTCGATTGACGCGCCGTAGAGAGAGGAGACAGGAAGAGGAGCTGAGTCTGAGGCGTTTACGTGAGCAGGATGTCATCACCTTCAGACGTGCTCTTTACAGAACTGGTATCCGTGTGCGAAATAATCGAGACCCCAATCGACAACGAGATATTTCAGCCTCATTTTTACGCCAAAACCCTGCCTGTTTCCGTCGCATTTTACCTTGGATTCAACGCGAGCTGATGGTGCTGTACGGCTCTCATGGGTCATTGGTGAACATCGTACAGAACATCATAATATCACGCATCATGAACTACAACATGGAGGACCCGGTCATCCGAGATGAGCTCCGCCCCTTCCTGCTGGCACGTACAGATCACTTCCTGTATGAGCTGGTTAGCTTTGTGCGATCAAATGTAAATATGGAGGAGTACGATCAGCAGGCGGTGTACGAAACTCCTGCACCCAGCTACGAGGAGGGAAGCATCTCCGACCTTTCTGTCATTGCCATCTCTGAGGTGGGGCTTTAAAAAATACTTTAAAATAGCACTTTTACAAGCCAATGTAGAAGTTTGCGTACAAACATAATCTAGTTAACATTGTAATTCAATTACAATCATCTATAAATTGTACAGTAAAAAACCACAAAAGCATTGGAAGTAGTTTTGTTCTGGCTCTTGGGTTGTTTTGTTGTGGTTCCTTAATTTACATCAGTAAAATAGTGAAGCACACATTTCTATTATTATGTAATGTAATTTCTATTTATTACCAGTAAATTAGTGTTATAATTCACCACTTTTGGCGTGCATATAGTATAGCATGACCTAAACACCACCAATACATAATTTTATTCTAATATTTATTTTTGCACGTTTTAAAATGTGAATGGTTTTCAAACAAAGTAATCCACAACAATTAATATAACGTATAGTAAAAAAGACAAATCCTCCATGTGTGTGACCACAGCGTCGAGTTAATCAATCAAATGGGTTTATTGCCAAGCCCTACAAAGAGCTCATATTGTGTTTTAGTAATATCGTGACTATAACGAGACATTAACGAGCTAAATATTTCTCTGTTATGATGAAACGTTGAAAATCATGATTCATGGCTGTAATCCGTTATTGAAAATATAAAGTACCCATCGGCGCTTGTTTTCCTTGTCTGGTTGCACACACCACCGGACTCGCTGCACACACATTGAACAGATCACGAGAGACCTGCGGTTCCATCTCTTCAGTGACCAATGTAAGAATTTTCATTCTTTTTTGAGAATCATGACGGCAGCATTAACAAAAGGACATTTACTAATAACTTTAGCAGCCTGTTTGGTCTGGAGTTATGTAGCTATGAATTAATGACCGATTCTTTTTTTAACTTACATTTGAAAAAATTTGGTGACTATATATTGTGTCAACACTTCAATTTACATACATTATTTCTTCGTAGATCATTGTATTTTTTTATGAAAAGCCTATTGACAATGTCACAATGTGGAATGGAGCATTAATTAATTAAATTGTTCAAAATTCAAAAAAATAATTAAAATACAGCATTTGAAATATTTAAAGAGTTATATTAACTTAATAAAAGACTGTACTTAATGAACAAAATGTGACTATATTGATTAAAACTAGATCAAAATTATTTAGATTTTTGTCGAAAACGTGATTGAAACTAGTTTTAAACATCTTTAAGTGACTAAATTTGACAAAAACTAAAATCATTTTCATCAAAAAGACTAATACTAAAACTCAGATGGCTGTCAAAAACAACACTGTTGGAAAAATTAAACACATTCCCGATTGAAAGCCCTACAATGTTTGCGTTAATTGATCCAAACCTACAACTTGTGCAAACTCGCAGCATACACAGACCTACACAGAGCACATCAAAGCACTTTGGACTTCATTTATATCTCTTACCTTGCACAGAAAACTCTTAATTCTCCTTAAAACATTGGGTAGTTGTTGTTTACATTGTAGCCAACTTAAAGCTGTTTTTCGGCTGCAACAGTGAAGCATTCTGATTTCTTCATCTCATTACAATTATACAATATAATGGTGAAAAATACGGTATACATTTTTGGTCATACCCCCCAGCTCTACTTTCAGGGTCCTATAAAATGCATTTATCTTATATATTTTCTGTCAATGATTAATCTAGAGACCATGCCAGAGTGCTGTTTCTAAACAAATCCTCATGACATTTCATGAAAGTGACTAAAAAGAGAAAAAAACATTGCTGAGGCATAAGAATGCATGGGTGGGCTTTGAATGACTTCATCATGTTAATTTCCTGTTGTTATCTGGACAGGATGAAGATGATGGTGGCGAAAGTGAAGTTGTGTCAAGCAACCAGTCTGCTCTTCAGGAACCGATCGCCGTCAGTGGATCAGAATGTTTACCAAGTCATTCGGCCTGGGGTGATGAAACCCCTGGCACCTCCTACTCATCATTTCTGCCTACTCCCAGCCTATCCCAAGAGGAGGGGGCTGATCCTGGCTCAAGTGCAACACTTCCACTCGAAGCCTTAGACACCAATGTAGGAACTTCAAGCAATCTGGATTGTGAGGAGGATGAGTGTTTGATTGTGGGATATGTGAAACCAATGGCCGAAAGAACTCCAGAGTTAGTTCAGCTCTCTTCCGACTCTTCAGCAGAGGAAGCAGACCCCACAGATGCTCCTGAAAAATTGTCAACATCTCAATCTGGACCCGCATTGACCGCTGAAAGCTTGTTGCAGCCTCAGTCAGGAGCTAATTTTCCTCCAGTTCCTGCCTCTTCAAAATCTTTAGAAGCGGTTGCAATAGACTCTCCTTCTTTAGGGCCATGCACCCGAGAAGAAGAAAGTGATTCTTCCAGCTTAGGTTATGAGCCAAGGGATCACTCACGGTTGAATTTAATGCAAGTTGAAGAATTGCAAAGTTGTGTGCATGCTGTAAGCCCACGAGATTCGATTTCTCCCCTGAGCTGGTCTGACAGTTCCCTGATGTCTGGCTTAAGCGCTAGCAGTTCTGATTCATTCGATAGTGATTATTGTCCTAAAAGCAGCACAATGCAAAAAAAGTCACGCAAGGCACACGCAAGACCTTCACAACCCTCATGTAACTCAAAGAGTAGAAATTTGAGGAGTAAACCATTTCCAGATATGGATTACTTTGCAATTTCACCAAAGTGTTATCGCAAACGGTGCAGGCTTTCGGTTAGCACTAGCAGTTGCGATTCACACTCTGAGAGGTCGTTCGTAGATAAGCCAAGTGGAAAACGTAAATATAAAACACGACATTTGGAGCGAGTGGCGCGAAAACAAAACGACGAGGGGCATGCCAACAAAGAAAAACGACGTCGCAAAAAGCGGAGACGGAGTAAAGAACGCTCGCGATCTCCCAGCATTGAGATAATCTATGAAAAAAGGGCTCCAGACCCTGACAGTGTTCCGCGCAAGAATAAGAAACACCGAAAGCGACGGAAGCAAACTCGTTCACCGACAGTAATCACGATTGACAGCGACAGCGACCGTACCATTGACTGCCTCGATCGTGTTATGGACGTTATTGACCAAACTGTTGCTGAAGTCAGGCGAACTGAAAAAAATCAGCCAATAGATGTCACGACTTTCTCAAAACAGGAGAGCAGCTGTGTGTCAGATAGTGAATACACTCTCAATTTGTCCAACTGCCTAGTGGACGTTATCGAGGACGGTCAATCAGGCTCTTTACAGAATATAGATCTTAATGCTGTGAAACCGACAAATCCAAAATTCACAGATGATTTGGAACCTTCGAATTCTGAGAGCAGGGGTCCCGCAAATAGTAAACGCACTCTGAAAATGACTGACTGTTTTGTAGCTCAAAATGAACACAACACTTCTTATAGTTTGAGCCAAAATTGTTCAAACCCAATCAATTCTGAATTGAATGAAAGTTGGAACAAGTCACCATCAAATGGAAAGAATGGTCCTGAACACACTCCTGAACACATGGATCACCGTCGAATGGACATAATTGAACGCAACAGCTATGATAAGTCATGTGACGTAGAAAAAATGGTTCCAAAAGTTAGAATGGAGCAACCTTCCGATTCAAGGTTGCTCGAAAGCATACTCCAAGATCTCGAGGAGTTTCTTCCAGAGAATGAGCAGGAAGTTCTGACGACACCGATTCAAGTGGAGCGAACTTCTACACCTCAGACACCCCAATTGGATGCTGACAACACTGACAACAAACTGGTTGAAAAAGGGCAAGAGACGTTAACCAGTACTGCAAACTAGAAGCAAGAGATGTTCCTCCCTCTGCTTGATTCCAACCACTACGAACAGAAGAAGAGTTTTCATGTCTGTTGAACTCAGGGAACCGTGAGCTCCTCCACGCTCCGTGTACTCTTGTGTTTGTTGTGTTATGGACATATATAAATAATTTAAAACTAAACCTGGAGATGTTATTGAACATTTCCTGTGTTAACTTCAGTAAACAATCAATAAACAAACATATTTCATACATGTACGAGTGATGCTCTTTGATCATTTATTCCAGGGGTAGGCAACCTGGAGTTCCAACCATGTTCCTGGAGTGCCACAGCCCATCACAGGTTATCTTCACCATTGACAAACCACTGATAATTTAGTTAAAATATTTTAGCATTCTTGATTCATGGCTTTCGGTGCATTTTTGACGGCCTAAACATTGTCGATTTGTCACTGAATTTCACACGCACACACACACACACACACATCAGAACTGGTGAAAATTTCTGTCTGACTGGTCGAAAAGCAGTTGTGGCAGTGATATGACAGCAGTGAGGGAGACCGGGCAGACTCCTTTTGTAATGTCAGGAGAGCTAGTCAACTAGAATGAACAATGCCGGGGGCTGCTGTTTTTTTCCCACAAGTCCCAGGTGCAGACTTGCAAACAATGTTACACTAGAGATTACTCTTTACTGTGATTAAAAGTAATCCCTTATCTTACATTATTACTCTCTCAGAATTGTAATATGCCACACTACTCGTATATTACTGTTGGAAAAAATCCCAAAAGAAGAACCCTGACACCACGAATCCAATTGATGTTAATTTAAATTCCCTATTTTTACATGCTAAGTTTGTAACCTATTTTTGATAAAGGAGATTAAGAGCATATGGAGACGCAAAGCATCATAGAGAGAGAGAGAAGGAGAGAAGAGCATCAGAAAACCAGAATGGAACAATGTGATGTTACACACTCTGACCAATCGACTGCTAAAACACACACTGAGCCCTAAACTCAAAACGTCCCACAGTTTAAGAGTTGAGTACAAGTTCTTCTCAACTAACACAAAACCGCCCTTCAAATTAGAAGGTTGTCGGTTTGAGGCTCGCTGGTGACCTTCCATACAAGGAACACATAGCAAACCACATTTAAAATGTGTAAAATTGTACATAAACAACTTTTTCAAAAATGTGGAAAACAAAAGTTTTTCAACTGACCTTTAGTTGAGACAAACATAATCAAGACCACGATTTCCCTAAATCTATTGTTTTTTTGTTCCCAATAATAATAATAATAATAATGTGGCGGAACAGAATATAATGTGGCAATTAGTTTTATAATGTGCTAATGGTGTAATTTATTAAATAATGAACATTGGGGATTCTGGGAAAGGGCGGAAGAGCATCGGTTTCGTTTCCAGATGATGAAATGAAGCTGAATTTTTGTTGATTTTTTCACGTCACGTCAAGTTTATGTTTAGCGTTACGCAATTTGTTGTGGTTCTTATTATGAAGAGCACCAAACGCACTGTCCTTATCAAGCTGGATAGTGTGTTTCAAATCTTTTTTTTTATTTGAGTTCGCCACCATCCCCAGTGCTGCGAGGGTCTGCGAGATTTACTCCTGAGGAGGAGTTAATCCGAGGCTGAGGCTGATTTTGAGGCTGTAAACTTGATAGGTCTGGAGACGCGCCTCTTCTCGGGAAACTCTTCTTTTTTCCGCGTCAGTACTTTCGCTTTTGTTTCTGCAGCAGCTGATCTGGATGAACGAGTCCTCCCGAAGAGCTTCTCGACACACAGCGAGCGCTGGAAGTTATAAATAAATAATATATATATAGACTTATAATTAACATCATAATGTATGAGCTGGAGAAAGAAAACTTACGTCGTCTTAGTGACCACATCACGAAGATCTTACGACCGTCGCTAATTAAAAACTTCATGACTACATACATGGAAAAAGGTGAGTAGGTCCACAAATGTTTATTAAATTTTCGCAGATGATCTGCCTTTGTCATAAAATCGGATGTATATAGTGTCTCTTTAATTTAAAGGAATAGTTCACTGAAAATAAAATTGTTATTTATCCCATAAATAGAATTTTTCTCAAAACCCTTAAAATTCCTATAAAAAACACACACAATACACCACTGGCGGGATATATATGAGTAACTAGAAATAAAAATTGATTGTGTATTGAAAAGTGTTTTGATTTTTTTAACCGGCTTATAAACCACACGTCATCATTGACAAATAAATCATTATGGTCACAAACTACACGTTATCTCCGTATTCGTCATAGGTATTGTTATGTCAGAGTCATAGCGAATGAATAATTCACTTGGTAAAGTGGTTGATGAGCTTTATTTTCCAACACGAACGCACTGTATCACGCTACAAACTCTCACACCTAACCACCTTTCTACTCACTGCTTCGCCTGGTGGCGCCTTGTGGAATTACTACATAAACACAACACAATTACTACAGAAACACAACACATTTGTCAAGTAACACCATCAGTCACTTTTAAGAAGGAACTTTAATATTTCTATGATGCTGTGAAATGTACGAAAAGAAAAACGCTGTAAATCTTTTACAAACTGCAGAAGAACAATACTTGGATTCCTAGACCTAACATGATTTTTATTCATTATTACTTCTTCTCCTTTCGGCTGTTCTCAGTTTAGGGGTCGCCACAGCGAATCATTCGTTTCCACCTAACTCTGTCCTCAGTATCCTCTAGTTTTGCACAACTAACTTCATGTCCTCTTTCAGCACATCCACATATCTCATCTTTTTCGACATCTCCACATGTCCAAACCATCTTAATCTGGCCTCTCTGACTTTGTCTCCAAAACAACCAACCTAAGCTGTCCCTCTGATGTGCTCCTTCCTAATTTTGTCCATCCTCGTCACTCCTAAACTGAACCTCAACATCCTCATCTCTCCTATTTCCATCTCTGCCTCTTGTCTCTTCCTCACAGCCACAGTCTCCAACCCATACATCATAGCTGGTCTCACTACTGTTCTGTACACCTTTCCTTTGATTCTTGCTGACACTCTTTTGTCACACAACACCCCTGACACTTTTCTCCACCCACTCCAACCTGCCTGCACTCGTCTCTTCACCTCTTTCCCACACCCCCCGTCACACTGGACTGTTGACCCCAAATACCTAAACTCCTGCACCTTCTTGACCTCAGCCCCCTGTAACCTCACTGTTCTACTTTCCCTCTCTCTCGTTCAAACACATGTATTCTGTCTTAGTGTGACTGACTTTCATTCCTCTTCTTTCTAGAGCTGACCTCCAACTTTCCAGGTGTTCTTCCACCTGTTCTCTGCTCTCACTACAGATCACAATGTCATCTGCAAACATCATTGTCCTTGGAGATTCCTGCCTGACCTCATCTGTCAACCTGTCCATCACCATAGCAAATAAGAAGGGACTCAAAGCTGATCCTTGATGTAGCCCCACCTCCACCTTGAATTCCTTTGTCTGACCTACAGCACATCTCACTGCTGTCTCACTCCTCTCATACATACCCTGAACTACTCTAACATACTTCTCTGCCACTCCTGACATCCTCATACAGGACCATAGCTCCTCTCTCGGCACCCTGTCATATGCTTTTTCTAAATCCACAAAGACGCAGTTCAGCTCCTTCTGACCATCTCTGTACTTCTCCATTAACATTCTCAGAGCAAAAATTGCATCAGTAGTGCTCTTGCTGGGGATGAAGCCATACTGCTGCTCACAAATATCCACTTCCTTTCTTAGCCTAGCTTCCACTACTCTTTCCCAAAGTTTCATTGTGTGGCTCATCAACTTTATGCCTCTGTAGTTGTTACAACTCTGCACTTCACCCTTGTTCTTAAAGATTGGTACTAGGACACTTCTCCTCCATTCCTCAGGCATCTTCTCACTCTCTAAAATCCTGTTGAAAAACCTAGACAGGACCTCCACTGCTGTCTCTCCTAGACACTTCCACACCTCCACTGGTAATTTTATCTGGACCAACAGCCTTTCCACTCTTCATTCTCCTCAGAGCCTTCCTCACCTCATCCTTTCTAATCTTTTCACCTCTTCCCCCCTTCTTTCCCTCTCATTCTCCTCATTCATCAACTCCTCAAAATACTCCTTCCATCTTCTATGCACACTCTCCTCACTTGTTAGCACCTTTCCATCTCTATCTTTAATCACCCTTATCTGTTGCACACCCTTCCCATCTCTGTCTCTCTGTCTCGCTAATCTATACAATTCCTTCTCGCCTTCCCTCGTGTCTAACCTGGCATACAACTCATCATATGCTTTCTGTTTGGCCTTTGCCACCTCCCTCTTCACTCTGCGCTGCGATTCCTTGTAGTCCTGTCTACTTTCTTCAGTCCTTTCGATGTCCCACTTCTTTTTAGCTAGCCTCTTCTTCTGGATGATGTCCTGTACTTCCTCATTCCACCACCATGTTTCCTTATCTTCTTTCCTCCTTCCAGCTGACACACCTAGCACCTTTCTACCTATCTCCCTGATCAGTTCTGCTGCAGTTTCTCAGGCATCTGGAAGCTCTGGAAGATCAACCAAAGCCTGTCTCAGCTTCTGTCTGAATTCATCACAATCTTCTTCCTTTATCAACTTCCACTACTTGATCTTCTTTTCAATCTTTCCTCCCCTCTTCTTCCTGACCACCAGAAACATCCTTCACATCACCATCCAATTCTGTCTGGCTACACTTTCTGCTACCACTACTTTACAGTCTCTGATCTCTCTCAGATTGACTTTCCTCTTGGCAAATTCCACCACCATCTGTCCTTTTAGGTTCCTTTCCTTAACACCGAACCTGCCCATCACCTCCTCATCACCTCTATTGCCCTCGCCAACATGCCAGTTAAAGTCTGCTCCCACCATTACTCTTCCCTCTGGGAATACTCTCCACCACCTCATCCAACTCACTTCAGAATCTCTCCTTCTCTTCCAACTTGCAGCCTACTTGTGGAGCATAACCACTCACTACATTCAACATCACTCCTTCAATTTCTAACTTCAAACTGATCACCCTGTCTGACACTCTTTTCACCTCTAAAACATTCCTCACAAACTCCTCCTTCAGGATCACTCCTACCCCATTTCTCTTCCTATCCACACCATAGTAAAACAGTTTGTATCCTCCTCCAATACTACGCGCTTTGCTACCCTTCCACCTGGTCTCCTGAACACACAGAATATTTACCTTCCTTCTCTCCATCATGTCCGCCAGCTCTCTACCCTTCCCTGTCATTGTACCAACGTTAAGAGTCCCTATTCTCAGATCTATACTCCTGCCTTTCCTCTTCTCTCTCTGTCGACGAATCCTTCTCCCTCCTCTCCTTCTTCGACCAGCAGTAGTCCAATTTCCACCGGCACCCTGTAAGTCAACAGCACCGGAGGCGGTCGTTGTTAACCCGGGCCTCGACCGATCCGGTATGAAATTCGATTTGATGACTCCCATATTTGGTTTTTGGCATTTTTTACGCCGGATGCCCTTCCTGACGCAACCCTCTCTATTTATCCGGGCTTGTGACCGGCACAGCAGTCACTGGCTTGAAACCTCTGTGGCTAGATTTTTATTCATTACAACTATTTTGTCTAATAAAATCTTTCAGATTTTGTTCTTTATTTGTTCTTGTATGATCAGTTTGTGTCTGTATGTACAATATCTTACATGTGTACTTGCCATTCATGCCGTTGTTTAATTAAATAAAAATTAAAAATAAAAAAATAATGCCAACAGTGCCATCCTGAAAATTTTCAGCACAAGGGTCAAAGCAGTCTTTATAGGCTTAACGTTTTATATGTTTATCACAGTTATTCTTAACACCTTGTAAACGTAACAAAAATAGTATCATCTTATCTCACACAAATTATGCTTTTCATGGTATTTCCCCCAGCCGTATTTGTAGTTTTGCTTGTCAAATTAACAAGGATTTTAGTGCCTTATGCCTCACTTAATTACACATAACTTCATCTATAAACTTAAATGTTTGGATTTCTTTCTATGTGTGCATTACTAGGGTTGATGCCGACATCTGGTGAAAATTTCATGTCAATAGCTCGATTAGAAATACGTTTTTGAGAGAAATGTTGACGTGTTCAATACTTATTTTCCCCGCTGTATATGTCCGGAAAATGCCATTTTCGTTAAATGGCTACATATGGCGGATTTTAGTAAAAAACTACTTTAGTACTATAACTTGTTGTTATAGTATTGGGCAATATTTACAATTTTATCATATATTATTATAGAAAAATGTTAAACTTTCTTGGAAATAAATCCTGCATCATCACTTCTGGTACTGCTGCCATATTTCTGTATGTACAGTTTAAGCCTAAAATATTCCATGGACTTAAATGGAAAATAGAAACTGAATCCAAAAGGATTGTCTACCTTGAATAATCTACAGATGTGGTGGAGTTGATTCTGTCGGAGGAGAGCCGCTCTGTGACCAGGGCTGCTCAGATGTTTCTGGACCAGATCTGTTCTCTGGAGGAGCGTGGATGGTTCCAGGCCTTCAAAGACATCCTGTTATGCGCAGGTACATGCAACGGCGCTAAAATACTTCTTTTACTACATGAAAGAATTTGAGTTGTACTCAGAAAGAAAAATGCTGGAAAGACACGAGCAGTGACTCGCTGCTTATCTCCAGTGACTGGAGGAAAGATGATAATCGGTGCGGTTTATCTAATGGAGAACTTTCTCTCCAATTGGATAATGCTCGTGAAAATCGCTTCTAATTTGCATGAACTCCAATCATTGGTGTTGTGGATGCTCAGCTGTTTCAACTCAATTATTAAATAAAAGAGAAAATGATTCAAGATGAAAAATAATGTCAAGGGTAGTTTCACCAGAGTGGATGCTGTTTGTGTCTGTTTTACAGAATACACCGGGCTGCACAGTGCCCTCCTTGAGTGGAACTTCCTGCCACTGGAGGAGCTTCACCAGCACCGGAAGCTCCTGGAGAGAATCGAACCATCCCTCACCAAACACATCAAACCAGGGCAGCTGTTGCCACACATGAGCCTTTGCTTGACCCTAAAGGAGAGAGAGGAGATCCAGGCTGTGAGTTCACTTCCAGTGCTAATTAATAGTGTTTCAGTTTCACTGTCCAAACATGGCACGAAACCTCCAGGTTTTAGGTCAAGCTCAGTTTAATTAAATTTCTGTGTTTAATTTGCATGATGCCACCATTGTTTGGGTGTCAGACTGAAGCTCAGCGGGGTCCCATCGCTGCCAGTGAGAAGCTTTTGGATTGTCTGATCCGTTCAGATAAACCCAACTGGTTCAAATTACTGAAGACGTCTCTCGACGCCTGTGAACTCTACGAGGCGCTGGAGCTACTGGAGTCAGGTCAGCTGTTTATACTGCTAACTATCTTACTGTCGGCATATATGTGACTGTGCTGGGGAAGGATCACAGGGTCGGTGGTTCATTTATCGAAGACATTCATTCTGAAAAGGACAAGAGCCAAGTTACTCAAGAGACAGGGTTCTCCAGATGTTGCAAAAGGTGCAACAGCAGGCAGCGAGTCTCCTGCTGGTATAATTATAGCTAACAGGTAATATTAATAATATTGATTGTGAAGTGGCTCATAATCGAAATACAAAAATGATTCTATTAATACACAGGAGCGGGAACACCATTAATAGATTATACTTTTCTGTGTTAAGCAATCCAAACGAGATGCTTCGGTTTTTAGTAAATCTTTCAGCGCGTCATAACACGGATGTCCAAAGAGCACGTTTTTTCCGGGTCTTGAACCCTTTCACACCAAAGCTTTCGCCGGTGTCAAACAATAAAGGGAAACAGACCTTTCACCAGGAGAGCAGTGACAGACGAGTGATTGATTTCCTGTGATCGCTTTAACAACAGTTTAGCAGAGATTTCACTGTAAATATAATATTTATACTGTATATAATAATATAACCATCGTCTTAGTAGCAGTAATAGGTTTATTAGAGTTAGATTGAACTGTTTTTTTTACCGTCTTCTGTCCGTGATTCTTCTTCCGCATTCACACAAGTGCGTCTTTTCTTCCTTATTTGATCTCATTCTTCTGCCGTTTTTGGCTCACTACAGTGTTAGATTTACTTTAGTACCAAAACACTTGTAAATAGTGAAAGAAGATGTTTATACCATCATTGAGAGCCCTGTGAGTTCTGTAAAACACAAACAGCAACAGCAGGGGGCATGTCACTGTTTCAGTGCTAGTCAAATGTAATAAAAGTTTATTTTATAAACGGTTTATTTGCAACAATAATGTTTTTTAATATATAGTGTCATTTTTGACATTATATAAATTGACTTTATATAATATTGCTTTAGAACTGCTCATGCTCTTGATTCCAACAACATATTGTTTCATTTTTTTTTATCTTTTGTATAGAAACACAAGGGTTTCTTTTGGATAAATCTAATCTGATGTAATATATTTATATTTATAGAGATTTTTTCTGATGAAGGGGAAACCTCCTGTGGCAAGGTTGTTTCTGTCTTCAGCTGGACAGGAACTACTCTACAATACTACACAGCGGAAAAAAAACAAACAAACCCGGACCTTTGTAAATAAAATAATCTGTAAAATCGACACTGAAAGCCGTATTTGGACAAAAAGTTATGAGTTGATGCACAATAGGTTGAGGTTAATTTCTGTAATCACAAAAATCTTGTTGCTGTACATGTATAGTTGTTTATAAAGAGAAACTTGATGAAAATTCAAATCCTTTTTTTGTTATTATACACTGTTCTGAGCATTTATAACAATAATTAACGAATATTTGCCAGATTTTGAAAGTTTTATTTCCTCTGAAAAGAAAAATGGCTAAAAAATGATACAAACACTATTTTCTTGGCGTTCGGTTAACTAAGATGGTTAATGTGACCAATGTCCTGTTTTTACTAAACTGGAATCCATTTCAAAAGACTACGGGTATTTATAAGCTGGCAGGAGTTGGATGGCAGTGGGAGTAATTTTGAGTGGGAGTGGGATGGGACCAGGAGTCAGTTCTACAGGGGTATTTTTTTATTCTGTTCCAGAGTTCCAATGAAAAACCAATTAATTGAACCTCCGACTACTTGGACAAGGCTCAGTTCAAGTAGTCCACTGCTGTAATTATTGTTAAAGATCGGTTACAATGTTGCTTTAGAAGAAGCCTGTGATGGTTGTGTTTAAGAGGATGGTGCAGATGACCAAGTGTTCCTCCTACAGATGAGGGTGTGAAGTCAGAGAGCAGTGGGGACTCCTCCGGCACACAAACACTGACCACCTTCTCTATCCAGTACCGAGAAGAACCTGAGAATGAAAATGAATCCAACGTGAACTTTCCTGAGAAACCCAGCAACACACCTACAGGTGACACAGGGCTTCGTTTGATGTGATTCAATCAGTACCCAGCTCTCGTTTGCAAGAGTATGTCGACACACTTTAACCCCTGACCTCTGTGCAGCCGAAAGTGGGGCACAAGGGGAGCATAAGCTGAGAGAATATCAGAAGGAGCTGATGAGTGCTGCCATCAAGGGCCAGAACACCATCATCTGTGCTCCTACAGGTACATCTCTGTTCCATTACTGCCTCCCAGTTCTAATTTTGTCCAGTGAAAGAACCTACTTTTGATGGATTCGTACTTCATTCTGTGGAAAGAGAGCATGCTTAGAGTTTCATGTAGATGTGCATCAATCATGGATTTAAGATTTATCGAGATTCAAACTATTTCCATCTTTTGAACATCTATGAAGTTTCACCTCTGATCAAATCCTCAATCTCCTCCAGCAATGCATTGTGGCTAAAGATCCATTCTTTCACTAATACTACTATAGAGGACACATGTGTTGTCCCGTATTCTGTAGAAATCTGCTATACCGTTTGGGATGGGACAGCTGTTGCCTAGTAGAAATGGAGATCGACTGGCGATCTTGGCTGGGTTAAATGGAGAGCACAAAGTCCTAGTACAGTGGTACCCCGAGATAAGAAATTAATCCGTTCCAGGGTGGCATTCGTATGTCGAACATTTCGTATCTCGAAGCAAGTTTTACATGTAAAACACCTAATCCGTGCAATGGCTCTCAGAAACAACAGAATAAGTAGATGAAAAAAATGGAAAACCAGAGAAAAATCAAGTAACGTTTCTTCAATCCTTAAATCTACACATTGTTAATGTAATAAATGATAATAAAACAGAATAAAACACAAGCAAAATACGTAATATGTACACAAATGTGAAACCTTACATTGAGAGTGAAGCGATGTGTCAGAGGAGGTGGAACGGATGGCGGCACCCCTTATGAAAGTTAACTTTCTCGAGATTTTTCACGAACTACTAACACCAACACGGTTTCAAGCACGAGCGGAGACAGATATTGTACATAATGTATCGCTCGATTTAAAACTGATTTAAAGTAGTTTAAGGTGTATCAGCTCCTTACTTGCAGCGCCGTATCTGCAATGGGAGAATGGCGTGCCAGGACCCAGCAGCGCAGCACTACATCAGACTTAACTAGCAGATAATAAAGCAGTAAAAAAATTTTACTGTATCTCAAATTTTTTTCGTATCTTGAAGTAAAAAATTTTCTGTGAGACCTGTCGTATCTTGAACATTTCGTAATTCAAAGCATTCGTATCTCGGGGTACAACCGTATGGGTCACTTTCACTTCATGATGGACCATTTCAGAGGATGGTGATTGAATTGTCGCTGTACATGTCTTCTCTCAGGCAGCGGGAAGACCATAGTGGCTCTGGGCATCTGCGATGATCATATTCAGCAGTTTCCTGAAAGAGCAAAGATTGTCTTCCTTGCAACCAAAGTGGATGTCTATGAGCAGCAGTACAAACTCTTCCTACACTACTTCTCCAGGCGAGAGATCAGGTGATGCACGCAAAACCGAATGACAAACATGGTTAAACCTAACATGGCTAGCTAACTGCTGATTTTGATGTTGGTGTAGGGTGACCGGGATGTGCGGGGACATGCCGTTCTCGTTGAGGCAGCTCTTGGAGACCCATGACATTGTGGTGATGACTGCCCAGATCCTTGTTAACGCTCTGCAGAAGCAAGAAGTGACATCACTGGGGATGCTCACACTCATTCTGCTGGACGAGTGCCATAACACTACCGGGAAACACCCCTACAACAACATCATGACCCGATACTGTGACGAAAAGCTTGCCGGCATCCGCCCGTTACCGCAGGTCTATTCTTAAGCTTTGCTCTTTTTTCTCTTCTATTATGTTCTATTGTTTTTCCATTCTGTTCGGCTCAGTTTCTATTCTGGTTCTGTTTTGTTCATACTTCTTTTTCTATTCCTTTTCTGTTCCTTTAGCTTCCATGTTGTTCTATTCTGTTCTTGTTCCGTTCTGGTCTTACTGTTCTTGTTCTGCTTTGTTCAATTCCCTTCTGAACTCCTTCTCTTTGTTTTTGACCTGTTTTGTTTTTTTCTACATTTTCTTGCTCTGCTATTGTTTTTGTTTTGTTGCATGTTGTTCCTGTTCTTTTTTGTTCTCTTCCATTTAATTTTTGTTTCATTCCATTATGGTCTATTCCAGTAGTTCCGAAACTTTTTACATGCCCCGTGCTACCAATGACTCTAAATAAGTGACTATAAATAGATTACATAAAAATATCAAATAAATGCTGAATTCTTCTTTTTTTTTCATTAACTAAAATATGTTATAAATAAGGATTTTCGAGCATCGGGTTCAACTCTCAGTTTAATGTGATGGATGTTCTTGAGGCAGAGACACCCAGAACATCCATCACACAAGTTTGTTTAAATTTTTTCTAATTTTCAAAAACACTTATTAATGGAAAACAAATATGTTTTGTTTTATTTGCATGTAATTTAATTGTTATGTTACAAATTAGTGTTGAGCTTTTCTAGAGCATAGAAATATGGAAGAATAACTGCCTGAACATTCCATATCCATTTGTAACAGTTCGTGTAGTACAGTTTCTGCAGTTTGTTTATACCTACACACATGATACATATATAAAAATAAAAATACACACAGTTAACGATCTATGCAAATGAGGACAGTTATAATACAGATGATCTGATCTAAAACAGAACGGAGACACACAGAAATATTACATAAATAAGTGAATGTAGTATGAAGTATCAAGGAAAGGAAACCTAATCCATAAACGGCATAAAGTTATCCTAATCCATAAACATAAAGTTCCAGGTGTAAATACATACATACATACAGTGGCAAGTTCTAAATGTATACTATCTAGGTCACCTAATAAACACAGTGCTAGGGTTGGTGAAGTATGTAAATAGTGGTCTGCAAAAATTCTGTAGTGTTGTCAGATGTTAATTTGGCTTTGTAGATGACCAGAATGACTGATTTATCTTCGTCCAATTCAGTAGTGGGGAGACATACTATATTGTCTGTTCTTGATGGTAAAGTACAGTGGTACCCCGAGATACGAATGCTTCGAGTTAAGAAATGTTCGAGATACGAAAAAAATGAGAGATATGAAAAACCACGAGCAGTTCTGCTCTATTATCCGCTTGTTTAGTCTGACGTCGCACTGCGCTTCTGGGTCCTGGTGCTCCATTCTCCCATTGCAGACAATGCTAAAGGGGTCTGATGCGCTTTAAAACACTTTAAATCAGTTTTAAATTGAGCGAAACATTATGTTTAGATTACCAATAATGTGGTGCTATAACAAATGTAACACTTTATGGGCGAGGCGCCCTTACTTCCACAAGGGTTCTTACACGTGGAGCCCAGAGTGTGTAAATGAGACACACAAGACATGTACTAATTAATAAATTGATTGTATTTAACAGAAGTTCAAAAAAAAAAAAAAACATTTATAAGGGTGAGTGTAGGTGAATGTTCATAAAGTCTCTTTATCCTTCTAATAAGAGAGTCGTCATTTCCCAGAGTTCAGTGTTGGGTGGCTCACCGTTCAGAATGAAGTCCAAAACAAGAAAATCCTGACCTAAACAAGGTCAAAGAGAAAAAACACATCAACACATATCACAATTTAGATAACATATAAATCAAAAACAAACATAATTGATAATATTTCATTAAAGAATCTCAAAAATATATTACATCAAAAAGTTCAGGAACCAATTAATAAGTTAATAAAGTAAATAAAGTCTTATCTTCTTTTCCAGAAAGAAAACACATAAGAGTCAAGGCGTCGTAAAAGAAATAACGTTTAAAACGTGAAAAGTGCTGTTCTGTAGCGATATACACGAATATGTACAGACTATATATTAAAAGATGGTGGGTTTATCAGTGATGGTGGGGTAGTTACCGACCAGGTAAGGGGGTTAGTGAACAGGTGTTCAACAAGGTAACCACTGTGGGGTAAAAACTGTTCCTCAGCCTAATGCTCTTAGCTTTAAGGCATCTGAACCTTCTTCCAGAGGGTAGGAGAGAAAACAGTCCATGTGCAGGGTGGGAGGTGTCTTTCACGATGCTGCGACCCTTATGCAGACACCTCTTTCTGTATACTTCCTCTATGACAGGAAGTTGAGTACCCATGATGCGCTGGGCGGTTTTCACCACCCTTTGGATAGATTTACGGTCCGAAACAGAGCAGTTGCCGTACTAAACTGTAATACAGCTGGTCAGGATGCTCTCTACTGCACAACGGTAGAAATTGTTCCCTTTCAGTCGGTCCCGGAGACGTTAGTTGGGATTAGACCGACTGAATGGGAGCTGATCTCCATGGGAGAATGGACCGAATCATCTAACGGGCAAATTGATTTGCAGGTGTGAGTGATTGATTAGCAATCAGCCGGGCATAAGACCGGGCGCAACGCACGCTTCAGTATGCGATTTTCCTTCGGAGCGGACTGAGTGTGACTCTCCTCTCTAAACTTTGATGCTAAACGCTAGTTGAGATTGAAGGTTGCTTACCTCTGCATTTCAGCGTAGTCCTCTGCTAGCCCAGAATAGCAAGCTGCTGAAGCTGCGCCTCTTTCTCTTCCGGCAATAGCCTGTCCAGTGTTGTGTTTGGCCGTTTGTTCACATCCTGTCCATTTTTCTCGACACAATGAGCAAAACGTGCTGTATTCCTGGCTGCGTTGGGTTTATCTCGTCGAAGGTCACGAGAAATGCGTGGAGTGTTTAGGCTTCCAACACGCCTGCGCTGCTCTTGTGCGGCGAGAGTGTGTGCATTGCAACGCTCTCCCGGCGTGCACACTGAGGTATAGGCGGTCCTTCTTCGAGGAGGAGGACACCGGAGCTTCGGCTCTCGGTGAGCCTTCGACTCCGAGGGGACTGTCCCAAAAACGTCACCTGCGGCTTTGGGTCGACCGGTGTCAGGTGATCCTTCGCACCGTCCCCAAAGCCCGAGTGTGCTCCCCGTCTGGTCCGTGGGGGACTCGGATAGCGCTTCGGCGTTGCCTGGGCCCTCGTGTGATCTTGCTGACGATCTGCTCTCCCTCGCAGCATCGGAAGGAGCGCGGTCTTCGGTTTCCTCCAGCTCACCGCTGCCACCCTCCGGGGTCGCGGCAGAGTCGGAGCCCGATGCATTCGCGGTGCTCTCCAAGGCCGCGGCTGCTATTGGGCTGGAGGTGCAAGCACCTTCCAGCTCAGGGCCGTCGCGGTTGGATGATTGGTTCTTAGGCAAGCGCTGGGGCGCGGCCCCCCGCGCTCCTGAAGTTCCTTTCTTCCCGGAGGGGCACGAGGGGCTCACTAAATTCTGGCGGGCTCCCCTGTCTGCCAGGGCTTCCAGCTCCTCCCCATTCACCGCCTTGGATGATGCAGCAGCTAGGGGGTATTCTGCGGTTCCCCGGGTGGAGCAGGCTGTTGCGGTGCACTTGGCCCTGATGGCGAAAGCTTACTCAGCTGCGGGTCAAGCTGCTGCATCGTTGCATGCTATGGCGATCTTACAGGTCTTTCAGGCCAAGGTCTTCCATGACATGCACCAAGGGGGTGGTGACCAGCAGTCTCTCAGAGATTTACGCTCGGCCACTGATTTAGCGCTTCGTGCTACTAAATCAGCTGCGCTGAACATTGGTCGCACGATGTCCACACTCGTGGTCCAGGAACGCCATCTCTGGTTGGAGCAGGCGACTATGCTTCCCGAAGACCGTAACAGGTTTCTGGATGCACCTGTCTCACGAGATGGCCTCTTTGGCGTCGCCGTGGATGATTTTGCGTCAAAGGTCTCCACGAAAGAGAGCGTCCTCCGCCACGGTCTGCGCCTTCGACCTCTGGTCCGAGGAAGACCTCTACACAGTGGAAGACGCAGTCAACCTCGGAGGGTTCTCGAAGGCAGACGAGGGCTTCTAGTAAAAAGCGCCCGTGAGGGTGGCGACTCGGGAGGTTATGAGCTGTCCTTCGGGTAAAGTCACCGACCCAACTCCCCTTGGGGGGGCCGTCCTTCGGGATTGTGGCACCTATTGTGTCAAAGACAGATCTCATTCACTTCCCGAGAGTAGTGGAACCGCATGCCCTGCGGTCTGGGGTTCATCTTCCTCGGTCTCCGACGAAGACCCAGACTTGGGCGCGTGTTCCACTGGCCATGGCAGAGAGCGCGGGGGCTCAGTTCCCCTTCCCTCATCTGACCATTTCCCAGGGTTCGTCCATGGTGATTCCGCCCACAAGTCCGCCTCACGGCGGACCCGCCTTGGCGACCATCGGCACGTCCCGACCGTTACTCCTGTCAGCTTACCTGGGTGGTCCGGACAATCCGGCAGGGCTACACGATTCAGTTCGTGAAAGCCCCCAGGTTTCGAGGCGTAGTGCACAGCCCTGTCCCCCGGACAGGCGCCTCATTCCTGCGAGAGGAGATCGACGCCCTTTTGACAAAAGGAGCTGTCCAGCCGGTCCCTCCAGCCGATATGGAATGCGGGTTTTACAGCCCATACTTCCTGGTCCCCAAGAAATCAGGCGGGCTGCGACCAATATTGGACCTGAGGCGTCTGAACCGAAACCTGGCCAAATTTCGGTTTCGGATGCTGACAGTCCGCTGCATTCTACTGTGCATCCGTCCTGGAGATTGGTTCGCGACAATCGACCTGAAGGACGCGTACTTTCAGGTAGAAGTGTTTCCGAGACACAGACCCTTTCTAAGGTTCTGTTTCGAGGGCCATGCATACCAGTACAAGATCCTACCCTTCGGTCTTGCCCTCTCCCCGCGCACCTCAGTGATTCCACTCGGGCTCCTGCATATGCGACCACTTCAGCTATGGCTTCTCTCGCGAGTTCCATCTTGGGCATGGCCTCGGGGAGCGCTTCGTCTGTCCGTGACAGACGCGCTCCCTCACCTGAAGGTCTAGAAGTCGGTGCGATTCCTGCGAGCTGGAGTGCCCCTAGTGTGCATTACCAGTCGCGTAGTGGTCACCACCGACGCCTCCAAGACCGGTTGGGGCGCCGTGTGCGGCTCCCACCGAGAGTCCGGTTCCTGGATCGGACGGCTGTCTCACTGGCACATCAACCGTCTCGAGCTAGCTGCAGTGATCCTAGCGCTCCGGCGCTTCTGCCCGATCCTTCGGGATCGGCACGTGCTGGTCAGGTCAGACAGCACCGCGGTCGTAGCGTACATCAACCACCAGGGCGGTGTGCGCTCCTGCTTCCTGCACTACCTCGCCCAAGAGCTGCTCCTCTGGAGTCAGAGCAGACTTCGGTCACTCAGAGCCATATACATCCCCGGGGATTGCAACAGGATCGCAGATTCGCTGTCCAGGTTCCATCCCACGGCAGGAGAATGGCGACTCCATCCTCGAGCTATTCAGCAGATATGGGACATCTTCGGCGAGGCCCAGGTAGACCTGTTTGCCTCCCGCGAGAACACCCATTGCCGCTCTTTTACTCCCTGTCCCTGGCTCCTCTCGGGACAGATGCGCTGGCCCACTGCTGGCCTAGGAACAAATGCTTGTATGCGTTTCCCCCAGTGAGCCTTCTAGCACAGCTTCTGTGCAAGGTCAGGGAGGACGAGCGCGAGCTGCTCCTGATCGCCGCCTTGTGGCCGAACAGAGCCTGGTTCCCGGACCTCTAAGCGCTCGTGACAGCCCCTCCCTGGCCGATCCCCCTGAGTCCGGATCTCCTGATTCAGGGGGGGATACAGGCAGCCGCGGCCAGACCTCTGGGCCCTACACGTATGGCATATCTGTCCGCGGTGGACCCCGAGCCTCTACCACCCTCCGTGGTGAACACCTTGAACCACGCGTTAGCCCCCTCTACTCGAGCGTGCTATGCTGGAAAGTGGGGTCGGTTCATCGAATGGTGCTCTTCCCGTCAGGAAGACCCCGGGACGTGCCCCATCAGAGTCGTGTTGACCTTCCTCCAGGAGAGATTCAAACAGGGGCTGTCCCCATCGTCCCTCAAGGTCTACGCTGCCGCTATTTCCGCCTTCCACCTTCGGGTTGAAGGGAAATCAGTGGGCAGCCACGAACTGACGGTGAGATTTCTCAAGGGGGCTAGACGCCTTAGGCCTTCTAGACCACCCTCCATTCCCTCTTGGGACCTTCGGCATCTGACTGGGCGGAGCAGTCAGCTCTGCTAGGTTCTGTTGTTCTGGAGCTTTGCTTCGGCCTGGCTCCAGCAGAACTAGGGTCCAGATCTGGGAGTCCCCCTTCTGGCGCTCCCTTTCTGTGTTCTTTCTACAGCTCCCCTTCCAGGCGGCTAGTAGGAACCCGTCACGTTATCCCCCTGCCTTGGTGAGTAACGATGACTTACATCTCTGCCACTCTCTTTGTCTGCAGAACGTCTTTCACTGGTAGCCCTGCGGGCCTCGACGCGATCTCCGCGCACCCCTCCCCACGATGAGGGGTGCCCTCCTTCTGGTCGTCTTCGCAACAACCGAGTACAGCTAACACTCTCAGTGTTGGACGACTTCCCCATCAATGAGAATTCCGGGCAGGGGCAGAAGGAGCTCCCATTCATGTACTACAGCTTAATTCACTAACCTTTTCAAGTTTAGTGCTGGCCTGTTTGGATGGACTTCGGGCATGGCGCTTTGCAGAGGCTCCCATTCAGTCGGTGTAATCCCGACTAACGTCTCCGGGACCGACTGAAAGGGAACATCCAGGTTCTTGCGTAACCCTACGTTCCCTGAATAGGGAACGGAGACGTTACCCTTCTGCCATGCCTTGGAAGTCGGGAGACTGAGGCGCCGGAGGTAAGTAGGTCGGCTCCTCGGAAAATCCCATACTGAGGCGTGCGTTGCTAATTGCTAATCAATCACTCACGCCTGCAAATCAATTTGCCCGTTAGATGATTCGGTCCGTTCTCCCATGGAGATCAGCTCCCATTCAGTCGGTCTAATCCCGACTAACGTCTCCGTTCCCTATTCAGGGAACGTGGGGTTACGCAAGTAACCTGGACGTTCATTATGTCCTTAGAAAGATGATTCTTCCTCAATAATCTAAGGAATAAGAGACGCTGGGAAGCCTTCTTGAGGACACTGGAGGTGTTAGTGGACCAAGTTAAGTCCTCAGAAAAGTGTATTCCCAGGAACTTGAAGTTCGTAACACGTTCAACGATAGCCCCTTTTTACGTAGATGGGGGAGTGTGTGTTACCTCTACTCCTTCTAAAGTCCACAATGAGCTCCTTGGTCTTACCGGTGTTCAGGAGCAGGTGATTATCAGCGCAGCACTCAGCCAAGTGCTTTACACTGTAGTTTATTAGTTGAATTTATTCTGTTTAATATTTTATTTATTTAGCGTTCTGTTCTCCTCTCACAGATCGTAGGGCTGACTGCTTCAGTCGGAGTTGGCTCATTCAAAACCAAAGAGGATGCTGCCACTAACATCAGCCAGCTCTGTGCCAATATGGACTCCCTGGTCATCAGCACAGTAAACACACACCTTGACGATCTGCGGACATACGTGCACACACCCGAGAAAGGTAACCCCCACACACTCATCTGAATGCTCCCACACTGGACGGACAGCGTAACTCAGAAGCATCAACGGCGCTCTGTGTGCCGCAGAGTTTTTCCATGTTCCTCAGCCCATCTCAGATTCATTTTGCCGCATCATCAAGAACATCATGAGGAACATTGAGCTGATGGCGTCTAACACCTACAACATCGGTGAGCAGTCAGGCTTTACATATTTTTTCAAACAGTAAAATTTGAGTACCGTATTTTTCGGCTCATAAGACGCACCGGCACATAAGACGCACCCAATTTTTAAAGAGGAAAATCCAGAAAAAAAAGATTCTGAACCAAATACTGTTGTAAAATATTTTATATCAACTGTGTAAAAGTTAACAGCCAAACATGTAACATGAACAGACAGTAAACAGTAAAAGTAACAAAAAAAAAGGCTGTAATGTTTTTCTTTGCCCCACTCATCACTCTAAAGTCCACCATTCGTTATCACCATCACTGTTCCAGTGCAACATTGTCACCACATTACTAATAATAGCTAGTAACATGGTCACTACATTACAAATAATAGCCAGTAACATTGTCACTACATTACTAATAATAGCCAGTAACATTGTCACTACATTACTAATAATAGCCAATAACATTGTCACCACATTACTAATAATAGCTAGTAACATTGTCACTACATTACTAATAATAGCTAGTAACATTGTCACTACATTACTAATAATAGCCAGTAACATTGTCACTACATTACTAATAATAGCTAGTAA